>VXBC01000338.1:505560-567475 GCA_013399945.1 Ploceus nigricollis | reverse complement strand
TTTGGCATGTTTGACTGTCAGTGCCTAAGTCCATCTGACAGATTATGTGGCGGTTACAAAAGGCTGTAAGCGCCTGTGGAACTGCCGCGGTGTGCAGCTGCGATCTGCCCGCCGCTGCCTGCCCTAGTGCTGGGATGTGCCCGGTGCTGCGGTGCCCTGCAGCCGGGATGTGCCCGGTTCTGCGGGGCCGTGCCGCCGGGATCGGCCCGCTGCTGCCGTGTCCTTCAGCCAGGGTGCTGCCGGACCGTGCAGCCGGAATCTGCCTGGTGATGCCGTGCCCTTCAGCCAGGGTGCTGCCGGACCGTGCAGCCGGAATCTGCCTGGTGATGCCGTGCCCTGCTGCTGGTATCTGCCCGGTGATGCCGGGCCCCGCAGCCGGGATCCGCCCGGTAGAGCCGGGCCGTGCAGCCCGGGGGGACGGCGAGAGCTTCGTCGGGCGAAGGACCCCGGGCGGGGAGAGCGGTGTGCGAGGAAGGGAACGAGGAGTTCACCGGAGGAGCGGAGATGGGATATTTCTCAAGAGCATCCAGCACGGGCCGTGCCGGATCTCCCAGTCTCCCTCTCCTCAGGCAGCGGGTGCTACAGCTCGTAGTTTTCCCGACGTCAATTTGTCAGCTGTGAACAGGAAGGGCAAAAAAGCCCCACCAACCCAATTTCCTGGTGGAAGGGTGGAGGGGAAACGTTATTTGGTTTGGTTTATACTCGTCCAGACCTCTCTCTTTCCTCATTTATTCGAGTTCGCTTGAGCTGTCAGTATCTCAGAGCAGCCCAGCCCCTGATTCATCTTTAATACTAGTGAATTTTTCCACTTAATAATTATCTTTAGCAAAGTAAAATTGCTTTGGGAAACCTTAAAAATGGAAATAACAGTTTGAAGCCAGATATTTTTCTGTGGTGCCTGATTCCTGAATTGCAGGGTTGGCATTGCTCCTAGCAAGTGCAGTGGGAGTCCAGAAAAGCCTTCGCCTGCATTTACAGTTACATTTACTCTGGCACTTCAGTGTGTGTTCAAGACTTGGAGCTGCATCGATTTTCTTAGCCATTTACATTACCATTAATTTTTCTCACTTGATTAAAATTGCATTCTTGAGGAGGGCCAAAAGCACATAGACCTGCTGTGTCATGTGTCCAGTGGTCGCATGTCTCTGGTCTCTGCACAGAAGGTGTGTCTGCATCAGTCTCACCTGGTCTGACCAGAATGCGAGTCAGAGACCTCCGGGGAGAAGTCATCAAACACAACAGATGGTAGGGAAGTTTTTCCTTGCTCCCTCCTGCTCACTTAGCAGCTCAGTTGGGAGAACTCTTGCCCCATGCAGAAGGGTTGGTAGAGCTCTTTCCCCAGGAAGAGGGAAAGTTGGCTTACTGACTGACTCATAAGCCCATCTTTCACCCCAAGGAGGCACCCTTGGCAGATTGGAAGGCTGAAACGATGTTGGGTGTCTCCCATTGAAGATGTTCTCCACATGAACTTCACAGCTGGTGGTTGCACTTTTTGTTGGAAGAGGGAACAGGGGAGAGAGACCCACCAAGACAGACTGTGAATCATAATGTACCCAAAGTAATCCCCACCCGGAGAGGTAGGGCATTCTTAGAGGAGGTCAGCCACAGGGTGTTTTGGAAGGAAAAAGCAGCTTAACTCCAGGAGAGGCTCCAGAACTTCCCCATATCCTCACTTTTGACAATGATGGAGGGGGTGCTTCTCTAGGTTGCCCCCCCCAGGCTGTCTCTGCTCTGTGTGAGTCAGCCAGAGCTGGTCTGTGTGTGCTGCTGGGCGTGTCCTTGTGCAGCTGCCCTTTCCTGCTTTCCCCACGTGACACTTGGCATCTGCAGGTGCATCACACTTAAAGTAGTCTTTTGTAATAAATATCACTTTCATACTTAATGTATATTATTATTTTGTTGGATTTTTTTAATGGATTCCTGTTTCTAAACGCTTCCATTACAGATTTTTTTCCCTTGCATATACAGACATTACTGAATAGATTGTACTTGTCAGTAAATCACCTAAAACCTTTTCCAATAACAATTCTTGTTTAATAAATACAGGCTGTATAATTCCAAAATACCCTGGCAGGCTATATAATCACTTAATAAAAACCTCCTTGAAACATTTGCTGAGCCATGTGTGTTTTATTTATACTGCTTTTTGTGGTGAATAGATTACAGTGCTATTCTTTGCATTATTGCATTTATGTGATGGTTTCCATTTCTTGATAATTCTTTATGTCTTCACTTCAAAGGTATGAAGTGTGTGAATAGTGGGTGTACCAGACACCTTAGGAATAAAACAGATTATAATAGATGTTCTGCCTCAAAAATGGATTAGGATCCCTGTGTGGAAAATGTTGAAGTGCAGAGGTGTTATTATTTTTTAGTACACAAAAATAGTGCTTTAGTACAAGAAATGTAGTGGTTATTTGACAGCGGATATTCATTTATTCTTAGAAGTAACAAAATTAGCTCATGTTTGGGAAAATGTCTATGAATATCGCTGTAGGTGAAAATAAAATTTTTACATTCTGTCAACAGAGGTGTAACCTGTAATTTCTTAGTCATACCTGTAGTTTATAAGGCATCTGTGTTTCAGTGGTCCGTATTCTTAAAAATAAAAACCAGACGCAGCACTTTGCGTGTATCCCTGAAAAAATCCATCTCTCTTTTTGCCATGGCTGTAGTGAGTGTACATTTGCTCTCTGTGCTGTGCTCCTGAGGCAATGACGGGATGGGGGGGGAAGCCTCCCACTTTAAGCACTTAGATTTTTTTCTAAACAGAACATACAGTTAATATCTGGAGATGGAACCAGCCTCTAAACAGCGTTATTCAGATTAAAACTATACCTCCTTACTTTTTTGTGGTATAACACACTTTAATCCAAGCCAAAGTAATGAGTTCAGCACAGAAATTATGGGGGAAAACAGCGTCACTGAGCACCTTAAAGTTCAGATAAAGTCAGCCTTTTTGTTCTGAGGTGTTTATATAGCTACCAACTGGAAATCTGAAAAAGATGTTGTATTTAGCTCTAATTTAAATGGATGGAGCAACATGTTGAGGAAAAGAGGACTGAATATTCATAGTATAAATCTATTTTAATAACAGGAAGGTATACACAGTATACTTCTTAACCCTTTTGTTTTCAGACATAAGCAAGTGAAGTCTTTACATTTATAGCAATAAACACAATGTATTGAGCATTTCAGTGTCCTCCACCTTTTCTATTCATTAAGCAGTTCATGAGATAACCAAGAGTCTTGCCAGTTCTTTCAGTTTGCATGGAGGGTAACTGGAGTTGCATGTATGCATTGTTATTTTATAACTTTTCTCTCTTTACTGTTTCTTTCTGTTTGCATCTGTAAAAAACAAGAGAGAACATGATGTTCTTATTTATAATGTCATCAAATTTGGGGTTACCAACCTCACTGGAGTGGTGGACTTTGTAGCTCAGTGTTTCCAGTAGAAAAGCAGGAGCACACCCTGAGATGGATAATAAAATCAAGTTGGCTATAAAATATAATTTAACCTTGTCACTTAGCAATTGATTTCTGAGCTGGAGCAATATGCCTGTAACTTAGATAATTTTTGTTTAATTCAAAGGCTCTGTCCTGCCATGTTCTGACTCCTGCTGTGTGCTGTGGCATTGTGGTGTGTGTGGCTGTGTGTTCCTGGGGTCAGTTGGGAGCTGTCAGACCACCCTGCACAGCCCTGCCTTTGGATAAGTTTAGGTTTGCAGCCTTTCAAGCTGAGCCTTGAGCCAACTGAGACACAGTTCTGCCAGTGTCTCTTGATAGGAAAGCTCCCAGCCCTTTGCCTGTCATGGTTTGGCCAGCAGAATCCCAAGTGTGGGCACTATGCTGCTGATAGAAAATTGCTTTTATTAGCTCATCCTTGATCTTTAGAGGACTAGGTAAGCTCTAGCTGCAGATAAACTCGTTGTCAGGAGATTTTGGACCTCCCCTGAAGGTTGTGCCATGCTGGCTGTGGCCGTGTAAAGGCAGCAGTGGTGTTCCATTGGCAGCGCTGGGTTCCCATCGGCGTACCCTGATGTCAGGCCGTGGAACAGGCAGGCCAGCTGTGCCTCTTTCATGCTGTTATTCTGTATACTTTCAACTTTTTTCCTCCTCTCTAAAATAAAGCATAGATCCTGGACATCTTTTTGTGCATTTCCTCATTTGTTGGGTATTTTGTCTTGTATTTTGTAGTGGTACGATTAAGGCTGAAGATAATCTTTCAAATTTGCACAAGTCTGTTTAACTCAGTGTTGTGGGTTTGTGTGGTGTGTCCCTTCTATCTGTTTCTGTGTCTCTCAGACCATGTTAAACAACAGATACACTGATAGAGAACAGCTCCATTAAAGTGTGTCACAATTAAAGGTGTCTGCATAGTCTGTCTGCACATGGCTGGCTACTTCTTCGGGCAGTATTTCTCTCTTTTGAAGTATTTTACTTTAAATATTTGTATTTCTTGTAAGAAATCATAAAAATCTTTCCAAAGTGCAAACACAATTCAGTTTCAATTTCCTGTATCTTGCAAGTTTCATGATTTCTTTCCTTTTTCTTGTTATGTCATAGCTTCGCTCAGTTCTGAGCACTGTGTAAGGAGCAGTATGGAACCTCTTCAGAAAATATTTCTAAAACTGCTGCCAAAATGAAATTAATTGTAACTAATTTTTAATCCTAATAATTACAGAATTGAAATAAAATAAGTTGAAATAAAATAAGTTGAATGAGCTGCAGTTTTTCTTTTTTTGTGAAGGTCGTTATAAATATTTCAGGGTTTTTCATGGAATCAGAACCATAGTATTATCTCATCCACTCTTTATTTACATGTAAGAAAATCTCACTGATCTTTTGGTATTGTCCTTCACTGCAGTAGGTAAGCAGCAAAAACTGCCCCAGCTGTACATTGGTATTGCCCCCATATGTTTTTGTTTTGTTCATAATCATCATTTGGCAGAACTGTAGGGACCCACAGTGCTTCCCCTCCTTTTTCTTTTTCTCAGCCTTGTGGCCTGGACTCAGTTTCTCAGGAGCAGGGAGGAGAGGTGGAGAAACTGTGCCACTGTTCCTTTGTCTGGGCTTGTTGTTCACCCTCAGGCAGATTTCATCTGCAGTCACCTACCCAAGACTTCCATTTCATCTGCTTTTTGATCTGATGTGCCGTAATGAGGGGGAAGGACCGAAAACCACCACGGCACACTTGATCAGCACACCCTTGTCCCTGTCACAGTGCAGCCCTGATGCTGCCCAGGGAGAAGACACCAGACCTCCAGCCAGGCTGCCAGGGTGCAAGTCATGGCAGCACACAGCCTTGCTTGGGTTAATCTACCTTGTTCCTGTTAGCCCATGGGAAGCTTTGCAGTGTTAGGGCAGGCTGTTTGTTTCCCAGCAACTGGCTGCTGGGGACATCTCTGCCCTGGCACTGTAGGAACCTCGTGGTTCCTGTGACAGCTCTGAGTTCATGGGTGTGCGTGCACATCACCCAGTAACACTCAAAGTGTGTTTCAGTCCAGGTTGTGACCCTATGAAACTGAAAACAGTTTAATTTTTTTTCCCCCCATTTCTGGTGTATTTAGCACTGCAGAAAGCTTCTTCCTATGAGACTTTGCATTTTTGCATTGGGCAAATGCTTGGAATATTACTGACAGTCTTTCCAAAACTATTCATCATTTGAGAGCTGTAGGAGCATTAAGGATATCTGTCTTTATTAGAGGAGAGAGAGTGGGCAAGAACTTACCAAACATTTGAGCATGGAAACTTTCACATTTCTGGCTATCCAGAGTGCCATTCTGTAATACAACAACAACCACTGAAGCATTACATTTCACTGGATATTTCATAGTCCTAAAGTTGTAACATGTGGCTGCCAGAAACTTTTGACTTCCCTTCTTGATGCAGGCATTCAAGCATTACATTTGTTTCAAGTTCACTGTTAGTTTATATATTTCTCCTGAGTTCCCATTCTTGTTCCCCTCAGCTGTGCTGATTTAGCCACTTGTGGTTTGGTAGGATGAGCTGGGTCATTAAGTCTTTACATAGAAAGACAGAAGAAAAGAAAATTCACTTTCCATATGCAAAGGTGTATATATATGTTAGGTTGTGGTAGTGTTCCTTGACACCAGAAATGCTCAAGAAACCATTTATTCAGGGAATGCTATTACTACAAATTAAAATATTTCTTTTACTGAGATGCTGCTCCTGTTCTTCCTCTTATGCTCTGCAGACCTTTCCACTGCAGGCTCCATAGTGCTTTGAGGTACAAACTGGGTATCCTAGCTGTTGGTATGGATGAGCATTTTCTAACTACTAACCATGTTGCCTGTCCAAAAAAGGTACTTTTCACCTGAGTTCATGATGGAGGTGTTTCTACCTGCCCTGAGTTATATATGTGTTTATCAGGAATTAAACACCTTTCTTAAATCACTGGACCTCCCTCCCTGACTGAATTTTCTGTGGGCTTTCATGTCATCACCCTCACAGTCAGCACTGGGGCTAGACCTGTTTTGTAGAGTCACAGAATGGTTTGGGTTGGAAGGCACTTTAAAAATCACTCCAACAGGTCCCTGTGTTTCCTGTGCTGGGGACCCCAGAGCTGGGTGCACTGCTGCAGGTGGGGTCTCATCAGAATGGAGAAGAGAGGCAGAATCACCTCCTTTCACCTGGTGGCCAACCCTTTCTTGATGCAGCCCAGGATTTAATTGGCTTTCTGGGCTGTGAGCACACATTGCTGGCTCATGTCCATGCGCTGGTTTGTTCTGTGGAAGCTCCTCACCATTGAGTTCGATCTCATTTAGGTGAGCAGTTCATTTCCCAGGCAGTAGGTGTCATTCCTGCAACTTGAGATCTCACAGTTGTATTTCTGTCTTTCTTCAGCTTCACATAGGTGTCAGGATGGATAGACATCTTTTTCTGTGAAAAGAGAGTAAAAGAGAAAAAAAAAAAAGGAAAGCAAGCTGTGTAGTACTGTGACTCATAGTGTGCCACGGGTGCAAGCACAGGGAGATGCTCCAGCAGTTTGTGTTTCTGCAGCAAGGCTGGTCAGGCCCAGCCCTTGTTGTTGGGGTGAGCTCCATGGTGCAGGCATGCTGTACTTCCTGGGCTGGTCTGCAGCTGCTAAATCTCTTAGCCTTTTTGGCATCATTGCTTTATCTGCTGGAGGATGACAATTCTTACCTGAGAGGGAATTAAGATGATTAAGTCGCTGGGTCTCAGTCTAGCACTGGATTTAAGGCTTAAGCTTGGTCCTGTTGAAGTCCTTGCTTTGCTGGATTGGAGTCTCCTGTTCAAAAAGCATTTCTGAGGATGACAACCATCTTTGTAGTAAATGCTAAGCATTACAGCAAAGTTCATTATGTATTGCCATCCATTCATTCCTTCCTCCCCTTTATTCTTTTCCCATTCCCATCATTCGCTGCTTCTTAGTCAGCATGTGTGTTTCCTTCCTTTATCCCTTGTCAGTAAGCCACTCCCTCAGTAATGAGGAGATCTAGAAAATACAGTGAAATGTCATTAACAAGAAGCAGGGCCATGGCCACCACAATCCCTTTAATTGCATGCTGAATGCTTTTCTTTCCACAGCTGTACACAGTTCAGGAGCTTGGCTGCAGCGATGTTCCGAGCATGTGTGTCTGCATGCAACAGGAACAGCTAAACACACCCAGGGCTGCTGCATGCTCATGATGGAAGGATAGCTTAAATAAGTAAATTCAAGTGTAAAAGCTGCAGTTGGAAATGTCTGTTACAGGTGTGCTGGATGAGTAGGAATATGTCTTCAACACTGAACAGAGTAGCACTGCTCAATTAATGGTTCGCAGTCCAGAGGACATCAAAAGAGGGATCAAAAAATGTCTATAAAAATTTTAAAAATCAGAAAAAAGGCTATTTAAAATCATCCCCATATGCACATATTTCATGCAGTTTGTATGTGTGTACCTATTCCTGGTAGCTCCTTACTGTTCTTATTACCCACTTAAAATACTTTTGATACTAAAATTATTTTATTACATGGCTCTGTTTTGTCTGTCATTCTAGCTCCCACCTGCCAAACAGTAGTGGGATTTGGGATAATCTGTAAATTTCTTTTTGAAAAGGATTTTTGATTTAAAATGAGAGAAATACTGGACAAGTATATTTTGACAGAATGAGGTAGCTTTAATATTATGACTTCATCATGAATTAGTGTTAAGTGCTGCAACACATTTGCATGCTAATCTTTCTTTTCATTAACTAAATACATCACCTAGGTAAATGTAAGTTCATTTTTGATCCCACAGCTGTTAATGTTGAGAAGTATGGATTGTATCATCCAAATAAAGCAGCCTTCTCAGGCAATTAATTTCTTTGACTATTTAGTAAGTAGAAGAGAGAAAACATGGACTTACATGTTCATTTTACCTGTATGCTTAATAAAATGTCCTTTATCTGTCCCTGTTTGTTGTTTTGCTTGTCTGGTAGTAAGAACCATCTTTGAGTAGGTAGAACAAGAAGTTACATCTCTTCATCACACTTTGGCACGTGCAGTATTGTCCATTAGAGGTGCTGCTTTGTCAGCTGTCACCAAAGTGATCCACAACTCCCAGCACCAGCTCACATTCCACTGGTAGCCCAGTGTTGTCATGGATCCTCCCACGGCCTGACATGCTGCCTCTTGGCTTTGTGTTTATTTGTTTTAATTGGTGCTGAACTGTCAAACGTTAGCTCACAGCATACAGAACCACACACAGCTGTCTCCAAGGCTGCTGGGGTGAGAGGTGATGCCCAGGGATGTCTGGTTCATCACACACCCAGGAGCAGTCCAGAGGCACTGCCTGTACCTGCAGGTCAGCCTGGAGCCATCAGCCTCCATCCTTGGGGATTTCAGCTGCCCACATCTAATGCTGGAGGCAGGGAGAAAGCCAGCTGATGCTACGGCATTAAGGCCTTAATCTTGAAAGGACTTGTACACATTCCTGACCTTATTACTGGGAACAGCATCCTTGATGTTTGTGAACCTAATGGCTGTTGTGCTGAGACCACTGACCGTAATAAATTTAAGTGTACGTGCGAGTATTGAAGGGGTTGGGGTCTGATGGAGCAGTGAAAGCTCTCTTCTTCATTTGAGGGCAGAACTCTGCAGGGGAAATTTGTAGCTTTTTGGAGGGGAGACAAAAGTTATTCCTGTCCTCTTTATGGAAGTCCTCACCTTTAACATATACAAACAGGAATATAAGCATCTTGTTTAAAATGTCCCCCCCACCCCCAATGAACAATTATTACCTGAAAACCTGTCAATAAGTCAAAAACAACCCCAGCCCTTGGGGGAGCAGAGGAGGTGGGCAGGTGGTACGAGGAGCAGGTTTGCTGGGAAACAGTGTGGAGGGCTGGGGCTGCCAGAGCCATCCTAGTGAGGCAGGTGAGGTGGGTCCTTCCCTTTCAGGGGTTCACAAGCAAAAGTGGAAATAAGAAGGGAACAGAAAGATGGTCAGTGTGTTTAGTGTAGCTGAGGAGTGTGTGTGTCTTACTGGGGGGTCCCTCAGGGCTTGTTGTATTGACCCCAGGGAATGCCTCCTCATTTTATATTCCTCAAGATGTGACCCAAGGGTGAGCTGCAAGGGTCTGCTTGTCTCTTCTGTCCTGGCTTGCTAAATAAAAATAGTGCTGGAGCTGCATGACTGCAACTCTTTGCAGGAGCTCAAAAAACCTGAGCCAGCATACTATTTTAAAATTTCATGGTATTAAATATGAGAGTGTTACAGAAATAGCAGAGGGGACACTGAGCCAGCAAGCTAGGGAATGTGGAAACAAGTTTGTAAGAGCAATAAAGGCACACAAGGACATTTCTCAAGCTATGAAGTGTGTTCAGAGGTGAGCAGGGTGAATGCCTTGCGTGTGCATTTGGATGTTACTGCTGTCCTGAGTGCTGGTGCAGGTCTGGTTCAGTCAGTTCTCCCAGTTTCCAGCTGGCTCAGTCTCCTGAATCAGTTCCCCAAGGAGCTGTGTAAATGTCTGTCAGCACCAGAGGGAGTGGCAGAGAAGGCTGTGATGCCCCACAATGCTGCAGGGCAGCCCAAGTGGAGATGATGCTCCGTGTCTGACCCTCCTCTCAGTGCTGATTTCATCCTTGCAGGAGCTCACATTTAGATTGCTGCATGGTCTGATTAACCCAGTGGTTTGCTAAGGACTTTCATGCTAAATTTCTAGAAGAATAGTCCTTTTTCCTCACCCAGGAATGCTTTCTATGGTCTCCAGTCTTTGATCTCCTTGTCACTTTGGTCAAAGTCTGTCACTGCAACCTTAGTTGCACCCTGATGCCAGCTGTCTTCTGTTGTTGCTATCAGGGCCTTCTCATCATCCTTTTGCTTCAGAGGTTTGGACACCTTTTGTGACCCTTAAAAGATGATAATCCTGAGTGGACACTGAAAAACAAACAACACAGCTGAAGGTTACCTGAAAAAATATTTAAAGGTATGCCTGGGTATTAAAGGTTAAGCCTGACCTTGCTAGAGCCCTTGTCTTCTATTTGAATGCAGTAGGATTATAATCTAATATCAATTTCCCTCTCTGATTCCCCAACACCCATCTCAGTATGATAGGCCTGAACTGCAGTTCAGTTTCACAGATGGTACCTGCATCACAGAAAATATTAGATGACTGGTGCCCTAAATACGACAGAGTGCATTTGTCTACACATCTGTGTAGACAGAAAAATCTTTTTGGAGGTAAAAAGCATAGTCACATAAGAGGAATGTGAAGGAATGTGAAGAGGAATCTTTGCTAGAAGATTCAATGGTGACTTTTTAAGTGTTGGAGCAGAGTAAGCAAAATGACAAGACCTTTAAACTGTGAATAAACATGGCAACTCAATTTAACATGTCTGTTAAGAACAGGCTTTTATGATTTTTTTGTTCTTTTATTACAAACAAGAACTTTGATAACTGCTGTGTTTTCCCAACAGTAAAAAACATGTCAAATATTTTCATGACCTGCTATTTAAAAAATAACCACATCAAATGCTTCAGCTTCCTTGAGGATTGTCACATTTTCCTTCAGGACATGCATTTCTCATGGCCCATCAACATCTGTCCAGCTCTTGCAGTGCAGCAGGATGAAGTGAAAACTTCCAGGGTCTGATTTTCTCTCCAGCCTCCAGGCACCAGAGGAACTTTAGTGAAGACAGAGACAGGGAAACTTTAGTGAAGACAGAACCTTCATGGAGACTGAGCATGCAGCAGCCCTGGCAGTGTGTCCTCAGTGGGATACACAGCTTGGAGTACCTCTTTCCTGGGGGATGAACTCATTGGCAGCTCAAAACTGCTGATTATGGGGGGAATTTTTGCAGCATCTCCTCAGGTTCTTGCTGTCTCTCTCTATTCTAAAGCTGTCTGAGCAAGGATTTGAAGGAAAACTAATCCAAATCACCAAAAATGGGAATGTAAAGTAAATTAGGTAAACTAAATCAAACCATTGTATATATTATCTGATTCAGCATTCAAGTGACCTTAATTTGATTAAGCTTAATTCACATCACAGTAAATGATACCAAATATGAAATAGGGTTGATTTAATTAATAATGAGTGTGTCTGCAGGGATCTAATGTGGTTTCATTCATTACAGAAATGTTAATTCAGATTACCTTTCTAGAGTTTTCTCATGCAGATAAACCTTACAGGACACTTTATTAGTTAGGCCTAAATTAGTGTAATTGTGTGTTTATTCCCCCTTGGCTCTAGAAGGACTTTCCCCCTGCTCTCCTCTTGTGGCAGTTCATGAGCATTTTGTTGTGGGATATTTTGTTAATTTGTTAATCCAGGCAAAGGAAATTCATCAGTTTTCTGTTGGCTTAGTCACCTTTTCACCTGATTTGTGCTGCATGGTGCTCCACAGGTGAAGACAGGAGTGTGAATGTGTGATCAAGGTGGAGAGGGTGGGAACTCACTTCAGGTCAAACCCTTTGTGCAAGAGACACCCTGCTTCCACCCACACTCTTGGGCTACACAGCACGTGGACAGAAGAAATGAGCTTTGTTGGAGTTGCTTAAAGTCCAATGCTATGCTTAAAGTTGCTTAAACATATCACCAATTTTGATTTTCTTGGTGTTTAGGGACAACTGTGACGTATTGCTTGGCTTTGGCTTGTACTCTTTCCCTCTGGCTTTTTGTCTCCTTTGTGCCTCAGTAGTACTACAGAGCAGCATCACCTGAGCAGCTCATGCCCTCAATACACACAAGCTCTACTGACACACTTTCTGACTGCTTTTCTTCCTTCTCTTGGTAGCCTTGAAGTTCTGTGAGTATTTTTTTTTTTTGCTGTGTGATTATTAAGGGAATGGACACACCATAATTGTGAAGATGGGGTAGCTGGAGTGGCTGAGACCTGCCAGTCTTTGTGAAGGGTTTTTTGTAAGGGTGGACTTTGTTTTCAAAGAATTGTGTGAAACAGTGCTGTGATTTAAGTGTAAAACCTGAACTGAAGCACCTGATCATTTTCAACAATTTGCCAAGTTGAAAATACTGGAGAGACTTGAGGAGAGGAGTGGATGGTAAATATGAACTAGATGCTGCAAAGATTATGCAATTCCAAAGCTTAGGGTTTTTTTTTTTCTTCTTTATTTATTTCTTTCTCTGAATAGGAGTAATCTGATAGATTACTGGTAGATTTGAAGAACAGAGAAATTCTCCAAAACATGTCCTGAACTTTAACAAGAACCCTAACTTTGATGCAAAAGCCTCTGAACTTGGGAAAGTGAGGTGGAATATAATCTTGTGCTTCAAATTTCACTTGAGGTCTATCCCCAGAGTAGTAGGAAATGCTGGCTGTTCCTGCTAGCATATTCACACCTTCTAGTTTGAGTTTGCACCAGGAATCACTCCCAAGTAGTGGCCAGAGCAGTGCTGTCAGCCTTTGGAAGCTTCCCGTGATTATCTGGTTCATTTTCTCTGGAAACCAGGCTTTGAAACCCCCGAGCTGTGCCCATCCCATCCTGTTGGAATATCAGCACACCCAGACATGTAAACAATGTGCCTCTTCACGAGGCAGTGAAAATCAATGAGGCTTTGAAAAGACATACTCTTTAAAGTCACGGCCTTATTTGGGAACTTGCAAGAAGCTTGGCTGTCACAGGAGAATATTTTGGCTCCGTGACAGTTTTCTTTTATAAGGTTCTTCAGTGAGGAATCTCCTGGGTTTGTGCAGTGGTAGCTTGCAAGTATTGTGTGTCTTTTTTACTCCTTCCCAGGAATATTTGCTTGAGGAGAGACCAATATGTTGGTCAAAAGAGGCTAAAGCCCCTGTTTGACCTCTCTTGTTCAAAGTATGTAGGGGAAAAGAAGGTTTTCCAAGATAAAATGAAAAATTCCTGGTATTTCAGTATTCCTGAGCAAACTCACATGTTTTTATCATAATTACTTCTCTATACCCTTTTTATTTCTCACTACTTGTTTGTTGAGTGCTGCCTTCTGTTTATGTAAGTGTGGGATTGTTTAGGAATAATCTGGTCTGACATCACACTTGTGGTCCTTACACTCCTTGGGAACATTTCCTTTATGTCCCTAACACCTTGTGAACTGTGGTGGGATAAAAGAGCCTGCATGATAAAGATAAATAATAAACTGAAGGGAGAGTGTCAGAGACAGAAGCATTTTAGACTTGGAGTTGTTTGGGGAGAAAGAGAGAGCAGAGAGATTATCTCAGCAGCATTTTGAAAGGGTTTCAGAGGCAGTAGTTGAATGAGAAAGGGGAATTAGAGAAGAAAGGTGTGATTATAACCTAAAAATCACTGTGGCTGTTTCTGAATCCCCTGTCTATATGATATAGAGGTGGAATGTAAAATTACTTCAGAGACTTAAGCTGTACAATTTAGTGAATTCTGAAGGAAGAAGGGCCCTCAGGCCACACTGATGTTGGAGACCTGGGGCACAGTGGTGGGCAGTGCCATGTGGATCTGTCACAGCATGGATACCAGAAAGGACACCCTCAAGCATCAACAATACTCTTACATCATTATACTTTTGGGGGAAGTTGAGAAGTCAGGGGAAGAGGGTGAGGTCAGCACAGTCTGGCTGTGGGACTGGTACCTATCCTTCAGATTTTGCTTCCTACAAAATACCCTTCTGCCCAGGATATTGAATCCTGTTCTCCAGCATCCTTGTCGCGTTTCCCTTGACCTGTTCTTGCCATTCCTCTGCTTGTAGTGACCCAGCACACATTTCAGCTCTTTTCTGCTCTGCCCAGTGCCTTTCTGTTCCTGAGGAGGTGGGGAGGCAGCTGCACAGGCTGGGCTCTGTTCCCAGCCCTGCACTGCAGTGACAGAGGTAATTTTTGGGTGGTGCTGCTGTGTCTTTGGGGAAGGGCAGGGGGAGAGGGCAGAGTACCTGGGGCAGAAGCAACCCAAGGGTCCAGCACAGTACTAATGTCACTTAATATTGTGCATCTGATACCAGCCTGAGGTAGCAAAAGGGGCAGTGCCCATGGCAGTGGATGGGAGAGGAAGATTTGTGAAACTTGAGAGAGCTTGAGCTATTTGCAGCCAGCGTGGGGAATGCATCTAGGAATGTGAGGCTGGAAGGAGCACGTGTCAGGCTGATGTGCAGTGCTCTGAGAGAGAAATGTGAGTTAAAAATGTTGGAGAATAGGGATTCTTCTCTGTGGCTGGAAACTTAGAGGGAATTTTGGGAGAAAGGAGAATAGTTTTTGGATAGTATTTCATGGTTTGTGATAATTTCTCATTTTATGAGTCTTGTGAATTGATTTCCAGAGCCTTGCTATTTCTGTCTTCCCTTTCAAGGTCGTTGGGATGCACTGGTTGCTCTGTAGCTTCATTCATTAGAAATGAGCTAAGCTGGGATTTGACTAGGATGTTTATCTGGGATGACCTGAACCATTTGCTTCAGGAAGTCATTCATACTTGAAAAGACAAATGTGTCTCATGTTAAAGGACAGGTCCTGCTCACCTCTCTTTCCCTCCAAAGAAGTGGGAAGTAGGATTTGACTCATGAGCAAATACTTAATATTTGAAGATCTGAGCCAGTTGTCTGAACTGAATTGGTGCCCAGTTAGTTCCATTTCAAATGACCTGGAGTATCCAAGTGCTGGATGTGGGGCTGATGGCCGTGACCAGAGCCCTGCTGGATGCCAGACACTGTACACATGCTGGGACCCCTGGATTTGAACCCCAAGCAATGCTAGGCAGGATGGCAGTGGGAATAGGCAATGTTTCAGCTGTGAGCACTGCTGGGAGGGAACAGCTTTTGTTTGCTGCAGTTTGCTCTGGGGTTTGGTGCACAAATATGAGTCAGTGGAACTAGAGCCAGACCACTGTGATAGCAAAACCCACTCCTGATTTCCCCTTCTGTCCTTTCCTGGTCTTGGATACCTCCTTTGTGCAGTTTTGGGATGGACAAAAGTGTATCCCATTGCTTTTCCCAAGGTTGTGACCTGACTGTGGGACAGATTGGATGTACTCTGCGTGGCTTGCCTCTTAGTCTAGTCTAAGTGATGAAAAGGGCCCCCTCAGCACAGGTAGGGAGGCAATTGGTGTTGTACTAAGCTTGATTCATGGTAGTGTAAGGCAATTTGTACTACTGCTCCTTACTTGGCTGTAAAAATGCTACTAGCTCCACCGTAGGTAGTTAATCATGGTTGTATAGGCTAAGCAGGCAGTTTTTTTAAAGACAGAGTGAGAAAATGGGATCATTCAGTTGAGGAATGGTAAGCCATGCAATTGTAGCTGGGCAAGTAGTGTGTGTGTGTGTGTGTGACCTCCTGCTCTGCTCCTCCTCCCAAGCTGTCCTGGTTTCTTCTGGCTGGGTCTTGAACATAAGTGGTGGCTGGCCAGGGCTTAGGGCTGTTGGGATGGGTCACAGTAATGGTTTGATTTGTTGAAGACTGGTTCACACTGTGCATAGAGCAGAGGTCTGGGGGCTGGCAGACCCAAAATGAGAATTCAGACTTCATCAGTAACTTTGCTACACAGTCCTGAAGCAAACAGGGGCTTTACTATTCCTGCCACCACCTTAGAAATCCTGTTCTTATTACAGAAGATACAGGAAGATTAGGAGATGCATGGAAAATTCTGGTTATAGAACGCAAAACAAAGTCTCCCTAAAATGGGATCTCTGCTAGTGTTTTGCTTTTATGAATTTTAATGCTTGTCCTTTTGTTAGGAAATGGAATCTCATCCCTACTACCACTGGAAACTGGAGAATTGATGATGTTCAGATGATGTGGAGTCCTAAATGCTGCCTGGGTTCATGGATTGTATAAAGGCTTTTGCTGTGATGCAGTTTTTGTAATTTTCATGCATTTGACTCTAAAGGGTAACATCCAGCTTATATTAAAAAGGTATTTTTGTGTTCATTTTGGCACATCCTTAAATTAAAGTGTCAGACATAATACTGTTTCATTGAAAAAGCCAGTAGACCCCTCCAATGAGTCCAGCAGAAGCAGAAAAAACAGGAGCTGTGATATTTCTCAGCTTCTTAAACAAAAACAAAAAACCCACAGTTTTTCAATCTTCAGTCTTTCTTTATGTGAAGAACAAATGAGGGATGGAAACACGATATTCATAACAACACTTTGCAACATAAGCTTCCTGCTTTGGTTTTGATTTGCCATAGACTATCATAAAACATTTCTCCTTGCTAGGTCTGGCTCAAAATATTGGGTCTAACTGATGCTCTGCAAAGAGATTGGTGAAGCTGACACATATCCATTGCCCTCTGCAGAGGTCAGCGTGGCCAAGCCACATGCATTTCAGAGAAAGGCCCCCCTGAGGTTCTCCTGGGTTGTAGAATATACTTGTGCCCACCCCTAACTTTCCTCCAGCCTTAAAGGAAGAAGGCAGCGTGAAGTCTTAACATTGTGGTCTGACTGTGTCAGTGGTTCTGGTTAAAGATGAAGTACAGTCTTCCTCCCCTGTGTGTGCTTTCCTTAGGGAGCAGGCGTTGTCAATAAGTAAATTCCACAGGGGCTGTCACAAAGGGGAGAGGCTGTGGGAATGACCTGGTGCTGCCTGTGGAACATCTGCTGTAGCAGCCAGCCACACTTCAGGAGCAAACTGTTCTGTGCCCAAGGGATGGGAAGGTCCTGCTCACAGAGCCAAAGAGCTGTGGAGGTTGGCAAGGACATCTGGAGATCATTGAGTCCAACCCTTGCTCACGACCTTGTCCTAAGGAGTTCTGAATATCTCCCAAGATGCTGATGCCAACCTTTCTAGACAACCTGTGCCAATGTTTGAGCACTCATGGTAGAGAAGTTTCTTCTTATTTCTGAATTGAATTTCCTGTATTTCAAAATTTGTACCTATTGCCTCTTGTCCTTTCACCTCTGAGAAGAGTCTGACTGTCTTCTTTAGTCCCCCATTGTGTATTTTTACACAGTGGTGAATGTGTCTATAACGGCATGATGTCAAAAGCCTTACTGGAGGCAAGACTTGTTTGTGCAGAGTAGGCCAGAACCTGGCCAGGGTGACAGTGGTGTCACCTTCCCCTGGCTAGAAGCACAGCTCCAGTGGCACCACACACTGTCTCTCCTGCCAGCCAGGCCATTTGGGATAGTGTGTAAAAGTGCTGATGAGTGCTAGGCTGTAATGAAGCCTTGGAGGAATCAGAACTTTGTGTGTTCTCATGAGAGTGAGGAAATGTTCTGAAATTGCCACAGCTTAGGTCTGGTGCTGCTGTCAGAAGCTGTTTCTGAACAAAGAATTCCACAGTGTGTGTGAATAATTCCTGCACATGTTTATTCTAACGTCTTTTGCATCAGATGCAAGGGAAGAAAAATCTGTGGGGTTTTTTTTCCAGTTTTTTGTAGGAAGAAGGGGAAGAACACATGCTAATGTGATAGCAATGCAGCTCAGTTTTGGCAGATTCTCTATCAACAGCACCTTATACTGAATAACCCCCACATGTAGCAGCTTTCCAGCACCTAAAGGAGAGCTGGAGGGGGACTTCTTATAAGGGCTTGTAATGATAGGCCAAGGGGGAATGGTTTCAAATTGAAAGAGGGTATGTTTAGATTAGGTATCAGGAAGAAATTCTTTACTGTGAGCATGGTGGGGCACTGGCACAGGTTGCCCAGAGAAGCTGTGGCTGCCCCATCCCTGGAAGTGTTCAAGGCCAGGTTGGATGGGGCTTGGAACAACCTGGTCTAGTGAAAGATGTCCCCACCCATTGCATGGGTTGGAATGAGATGATATTTAAGGTCCCTTCCAGCCCAAACCATTCTATAATTCTGTGTTCCAGGTGAAATTCTGGGCCTTGATCCAGTCTGTGTTTTCACATTATGTGTATGTAAAATCCCCATAAGCCAATAGCTTAATAACTTAGCTTAATAGCTAAGACCTGGGTGCTGTGATCTTGTGCTGCAGAGAGCTTGCTCTACAGATAGTTTAGCCATGGGCTTTTATCAACTGCAGTGAGGTTACTTTTGGCCAAGGAGCAGAACTGTAAAACTTAACCTTCATTTTTCTCTTGCCTACATCCTACCATCTAGCTAGAGAGTGGAGAGGTGTAAGTGTTACAACCCACCCCAAAAGGCAAGGGTAACCCAGGTTTTGTTAATAGATCCCTTGGGGCAGAATAGAGGGAAGCGACACTGAATGCTCAGTGTCTGTAAATATACACATGTAGGGTTCATTGGAGAACAATTTGGTTGCACAGGAAAACAGATATGTACCTATTTTGGTTGTTATCTACAGCAACATGACAATGTGAAAGCATAAAAGTATCACTTAAGGAAATGTGTAAGAGAGAGAAAGAAAGGATAAGAATAGAAAGATCTCACCACCCGTGGGCCTCACGCTGAAGCCTGGTTGTGGGGTTTCTTTTGATGCTTGTTGGTTAAAGTGATGGTTGCAGAATGATTCCATGAGAAGGTGGTAGTAGTGGTAATCCTAAAGAGGCAGTGGAGAAAAATGCCCAGACTATACCCTCAGTTGGGTTTATATTCAGTCATGTTCAGGTGGGAACGCCCAGGTACCGCCCTCGGGGCGGGGACTTTAAATCGGGTGATGTAACTTTGTGGATCAGGGGATGCTGCGGGAGTCTTTGACACCTTCGAACACGTTACAGCTGCACAGATGTTATATCAGTGCAGTTGAGTCCATCGTGGCCCATTATGGCCCATCAGCAGAGATGAAAACCTTCAGGCCACATGTGACTGTCCCGGTACTGCCTGGCAGGGGAGTTGTCACAGCTGAGTTCACTGGAGTGAGGACGAGGTGACAGGACCCGCCTGGCGGGGTTTGCCTCTGTCCTCACCTCACTCAACAGCAGCTGGAGCCCGTAGGGCTGGGCTCGCTCCCCGGGTACTCTGCACATCAGCAGCTTCCCCCAGTGTCTGAGCCATCAGCATTCCAGCCTTGCTCCCAGTACCCCTTGTGGACACATTCCTCTCCCCAGAACTGGGACGATTAAACAATAGTATCCCCATTGTCTTATCTCATGTCCAAATTCCAGCTGATGGGCATATTTGGGGAGGTGTGGGCTTTGGGGATGGTTGCAGGTGGGCACCTACTTCTTTGCAGTTTGCTCCAGTGGGCAAAAGCCCTTCTATGGTTTTAGAAATGTTTAATCCATTAACTGTTTCATCTCTCACAATAAGAAGACCCAGTTGTTACTAGGAATACTCTTCTGATGTTTACAAGAGAAGATGTCTAGTAGACACTGATATTTTCCGTGCAGAATAACTTCTGTCTTGCCAGTATACCTGATAATGAGTCACAAATTCAGGCAGTGATGTGCCCGTTTGCGTGGGGGAGGTTGCTTGGTTTATGGTGGCTGCTACTTTTGACTGCAAGCATGCCACTGTACAGGTGAAACACTTACAAGGTCTGGGCCACTGACGTGCTTGGAGATGACAAGAAGCCAGGGTGTTTGTGGTGGTATGTGTATTTGTATTCATGTCTGAAGCACACAGGTGTGTGTTTGTTGAGATATGAGGTGTACACCCCACAGAAGTGTCCAAATGTTTTATTGTGAAGTGCCTTTTAGTGGATGACCATGGTTTATTCAGACATTATTTCCAGTTCCACTGACATTTCACTCGATAGTGGTGATAATGCTGGTCAAGTTGTAGCCTCTAACTTCCCTTTTTTCCCCACTTCTGGTGTTTTCCTCACACCTTGGAAAAAGTCAAATTGACTAATTTCAGCTAGCTTTAAGGAAGTTTCCAACATATATTTCTTTTTATTTTCCCTGACAGTGTCTTCTGTGTTCTGCTCTGTGTTTGTACAGACACTAATCAGCAAAGATGTAGCTGCTGTAAGATACTGTGGCTGTCAGGTGAATATTGAGGCAGTGTAATTTATTATTACAAAGCAGACTTCTGTCTGCAGCATGATTCAAATTTATCTGTGCTGAACTGAAAAAAAAGGTTGATAATTGTTTATCTGGGAAAAATAATACATTATTACCTTGCACTTCAAATTTGTATAGCCTTGTGCTTTTCCTTGGAAGGGATTTTTTTTTTTAAATCCATAGGGTCATAGAATGGTTTGGGTGGGAAGGGACCTTACAGACCATCTAGGCCATGGGCAGGGACACCTTCCACCAGGCCAGGTTGCTCAGAGCTTCACCCAGCCTGGCCTTGAACACTTCCAGGGACGAGGTGTCCACAGCTTCTCTGAGCAACCTGTGGCAGTGCCTTGCCTCCCTCACAGGAAAGAATTTGTTCCTAATATCTATTCTTAGCTGGCCTTTCAGATTGAAGCAGTTGTCCCTTGTTCTGTCACTACATTTTGTATGATTTTAAATAATTTCACATAAACAGGAAGCAATACCCAAATCCTGGTTATCAACTAACATTTGCAATCTATACAGACTGACTCTTAGTTTTTAGATGTTTGGTGACTTGACCATATTTCTTCTTTTACTAATTTGAATTTATCTCATATATCCTTGTCTGTTGTTTATGCTTTTCCATTTTCAGCTTTCTATGGTGGTTAGCACCATACAGTCCTACACTTGAGTGGATATTTCAGGCACTGTTGCAGTGATCAATAGCTTAATAATCCGTATGGAGCTTTTAGTTTTCACCCCGACTGGCTCAGTTCTGTTGGATTGCTAGTTGTGACTTGGTGCTGTCCCCAAGGGCTGATAGAAAATCACTAAGAACCCCATTCTCTCTGGTTCACTCCAGTGCATCTTCCCTAAAGCACTAGAATAAGGCAGATGAGGCTGTATGTGGAAAAACATCCCCTTTCAGCCCTGTGAGTTGCTGTGTGCTGGCCTGCACCTGGTACAGGGTATCTGTTCATGGAAATGGTATGTGATACTCCCAGAATGATAGGAGTAAAGCCGTGGGAGAAGAACGTGGGGAAGGCATCAGCCATCCTGTGGTCAGGAATCTCAAGCTCTGAGATTTGCAAAGCATGAAGCGTGCTTGGGCCAAAGTTGAGAGGGAGAAAATTGATTTTTTTCTGTGCAAATATTCATGGGCTGTGATAATTCCAAGATATATAAATGAGGTAGGATTTTTTTGGTGAAGGTTGACATCAGAAAATCAAGCTTTCATGGTCAGCCTGAAAACCT
Source organism: Ploceus nigricollis (assembly GCA_013399945.1). Taxonomy (NCBI): domain Eukaryota; kingdom Metazoa; phylum Chordata; class Aves; order Passeriformes; family Ploceidae; genus Ploceus; species Ploceus nigricollis. The sequence continues at coordinate 545,977 of VXBC01000338.1, read as the reverse complement.
GAGAGTGAAAGGAGAAGCCTGAAATATGTTGGATTATCCTTGTGCATCAAAATTCACATTGTATTTTAAGGCAACACATAATAGAAATACCATTGATAAAAGGAGAAAAAAAAGATGTTCATTTTTGCCCCACCCATCCTCCCCTTTAACAGCTGAAGCTTTGAGTCAATACTGCAATACTGAATACATCCTTGTTCTGTAAACTAAGGGCACTGCAATTATTTTTACAATTTCCTCAGTACCTGAACAAACTAAGGTAGCCACTCCTTTTCTATTTCAATAAACATTTTAAATCTTATTTTTGTATGTCCACGAAAGACATTTGAACTCAGAGATAATCCTGTCCAAAGGAGATTTTTCAGCATATTCTGGGATACTGCCTGTGATTGCCACATTCTCCACTGTGCAGAAATTTTGGAGATGCAGTGAATGAACACTCATTAGATATGCTCTTGTTGGCTCATTTCCCTTCTTTTTGTTTTCTTCCTCATGAATTGAAGTGAATGCTGAATTTTTCAGCACAGTTGCAGGGGTTTTTTTAGAGTGGTCTGAATATCACTTCAGCATAATGATAATGCAGGCTTAATGACAGAAGTCCACTGTGCTAGTGGCTTTCTTCTTTTCTTGAGCAAGGGAATAAGTAGTTACTTCATTAAAATGTCTCAGTCTGTTTGTGATCAGATAATGTCACCAAGCATCTGGCAAAGGCTTTGCTGGAATTTCAGGTCACGAGGACAAATGCTGATACACTGATATACTAAATAACAATAATGCAAGATGTTACACTTGAGGAAACCAGGCTCTTAGCAGAATATCAGCGTGAGGCCCTTGGATGGCAGTGAAATACTAGATAAAGCCAGAAATTTCACCAGTATCCTCTGCCCTTGTTCTGGTTTGTCATACTTCCAGGCTTTTTTTTGCATCCTTTGCTTTTTTGACAAGCTTTCATCAAGGATAACCACTTCTATTACAGTCTCACTTGTTTGTTAGAGCCCAGCATTAAAATTGCAAAGTGTTTCCCAAAAGCTGCTGCTTGTCTTCACTGGGAGGGACACTCAATGTCACATCTCTTTGGCCTCTGATCAGAAGGTGGGGTCTGGGTCCCACAGTTCCCATTACATAAATTGTCCCACCCAATCTTTAGTAAATTTTTCTTTCATGTGACATAATTTCAATTTTTGGTAAAGTGAGGGACATTTGTCATCAAATGTCTGGACTGATTGTATTGCCAGGAAGGGAATAAACAACTTGTGAAAAATTTCATTGCTGATTGTGGTTTCTGGCATAATTTCTGTCTGCTTCTCAAGACCTTCAGTCTGGCTCAGGGCACAGAAAGTTACAGTCTTTGCTAAAAAGTTATAAGGAGGTTATTATAGCCTTGCATTTATTTATGTATTTGGCCATTGCATGTGTTCATGTGACTTTCTGAAGCCCCTGTGAGTTCTGTTTGGTAAAATTTCATGCTGAGCCTCATTCATGTCTACAGTAGGACATGATGGTCTCAGGCCTTACTACTGAATATGGGAATCCTAGTAATTAATTAACCAGAACTGAGACTATTGGTTGTTTCACATGCTGGAAGTCCTGCTGTTTCTGTGTGTAATGCTGTCAGCTGTTGTGAAAGTGCTGGCCAAAAAAAAAAAGTTAAAATGTTATCCCAATGAAACCTTTCAACAGCTGACCTCTACTGTATATGAAAACTTTGTGGAGGATGTTTGCTTTTCTAGCCCTTCACAGTGAACTCATTGATGACAGAAGCCTTGACTTGAGCAGTTAACTATTTATTTGCATTGTGGCTGTTGAGAAACTGCAGAAATTGGAAGACCCGATAGTGATTCTGTTGACTTTGTTTCAAGAAGGATGCTTAGGGGAAGCAGTATGTTTGCTCTTAATTCTGTAGAATGGTTTTGTTTTAGATAAACACCATAAAAAAGAAACACCAGCCCTCTTCTTAGAGAAAGATTGTGGTGAGCAAGAAAAGAGAAGCTCAGAATTCCGTCCTTCCCCCATGAGGGATCTTGGCTAGCTCTGAAGATTTAAAACTATTTCCTACAAGGTCAGGAGCAGAGCAGTTGCTTGCAAGGGGTACCTCTCCCGTGCCCAGCTGCTTGGGTGCTGTGTACAGTGAGCATACTTGTGGTGAAGTTCAGCCTAAATATGGCAGGCGCCTTCTTTTGACGGTTGTGTCGTTCTCCTCTCTGCCAATTTTAATCTTTTATTAGGCTGTAGCCAGAATCACCTACCTTGCAGTCCTTCTCTTGCTGGATGCTTGTGGAAGAATTAATTTCTGTCAGATGGTGTGACTGCATGTGTTTTAGTCTTCCTACAGCGCGCCTTTATTGCCACTTAACACTATCACATTTGTTTAAAGGAAATAAAATGAAACCCAAGGTCACTACTACAGTAAAAAAACACTGTGTCTCAAATAAATGTGGAATTTTTTTTGTTTGTTTGTTTGTTTGTTTGTTTCCAGTGCTGGGTTTTTTTGCCATGAGTGCCTTTTCCTTTCATTCCAGCCCTTTTTGCCTGTATTTCTCAGAGCTATGAGATCAGATGCCACAGGTACCATGGCCTGTCCCCAGTCACTGTGTCTAGGAGATGTGGCAGTCTGTACCCTTTGGATGCTTTTCCAGCCTCCAAATCCCACAGCTCAGTGGGACAGCCATTGCCCTAGAGCACAGTGAACCTCAGGAGCTGTAGTTGGGTTTGGATATTTCAGACTCCAGCCAAAATCCTCCATGTGTTTCCTTGTGCTAGAAACCAGCCCTAGCAGTAAAAGGGGCAAGTCAAGGAGGGGAGCAGCCCCAGAGGTAGCTTTGAATTTGCTGTCTCCCTGTGACTTTCCCAGAGAGCATGTTCTCCCACTGCCCCATTCTCTCTCCTTCCCAGGGCTGGGGTTGATTTCCCAGGATTTGAATCTCCCTCATTTCCAGCAGTCCTCACCTTTCACCTGGCAGAGCCTGTCCCCGCTCTGGCCAGTGCTGGCCCCCCTGGGTGGCCCCACGCTGCGGTGGCTGATGCTGAGGCTGCTGCAGTGTGCACAGGCTCAGGGTTAAACCTCCCCCTGGCCCTCCCCACCCCGCTGCTGAGTTTGGCTGCCTGGGCAAAGTCTCTGCAGTCTCACAGCTGACACCCTACAATCCCTAAGCAAGCTGGTGATGGGAGTGTGATTCCTGCATGTCCAAAATTTCCAGGGGATTGCTGCAGGGATGGTGAGCTCCGGCTCCTGCTGTTTGGGATGTGTTCCCCAGCGCTGTGTGCAGTGTTTACTCAGCCTCCGCACGCATCGCTGCCGGCCGGGTTATTCCGAGCGGCAGATGTGCCGTCCATGGCCGGGCCGTTCCCGGAGCGGGGCTGTGCTTCCCGCGGCAGCAGCGGGGCCTCCCCACGGAGTGGGTGCAGCTGCACCCCTGAGCCCGGCGCGCCCCGTGGCTCCCGGCTCCCCCGGGAGGGGCTTTTGGCGGTGCGGGTGGCCGGCACAGGTGGTGTGGCCGTGTCGCCGAGGTTGTCCCCGCGTGTCGCCCCTGGGGTGCGCAGCGGATGCTCTGGCCCCTGCGCTGGCTGCGCTGTTGCCATGGAGATTGCGTGCGCTGTTGCTAGGCAGCTGAAGCATCCTCGCCTGCACACTGCAATGCCACGAAATGCTCAACTTTCCTCATTCCTATCTCCCTTCTGTGATCTCGCAGATATGACTCCTTTGGCTCTTATCCCACTTCATTCAGTTGCACTGCTGCGATTTCTTGGTGTTAACCCTGTAAACCCTAAAAAGCCCGCATGGACCTGCAAATAGGGTTTGTGGCAATGACTTCAGGGCTGAAGGAGTTAAAGTGGTTGGGAATAGACTACAGAGGAAATGATTTCTAGCAGATAAACTACTTTAAATGTTCTGGCATTCATGGAAGGGGAGGTTTGTGGATGCGGTCTTTTGTTCCATCACTGATGGTTTAGATGAATAAAAACAGACTAAAATATCACTACAAGGTAAGAAAATGAGCTTGAATGGGCCTAATTAATCTCTTCGGTTACAATATATATTTAGGTTTTTATTATCCTCTGCTTGCGCTTGCTGATTTTAATGTAGCATGTGAATGATAATTTAGCTGTGAAGCCTGTCGTGTACCATATTTGACTTATTTGGCTTGAATAATAAAGATATCAGCCTGTATTCTTGGAGTATACTGCATTAATCAGACTTGCAGGAATGATCACATGGTACTCTATCGCCTTTTCCTGTTAGCTGCTGCTTGTCAGCAGCTGGCTGAGCTGTAGGCTGCAGGCCAGTATCTGCATACCCTTTCTCCTCAGAATATTCCAAATATACTGTCTCGTCATTATGCATTTTGCTGCAGTTTGACAAACTAAATGGTCCTCTGCACGTTAAGAAGATTATTTTAAATTTCAGAGCATTTGTGTAGTTGCTAGGCCATGTATGCATTTGAAGAATTCAGGTAGGCTCTCTGTTTTATACATCAGTGTGCTTGGTTTTTGTTCTCACAAGGTTTTTGCTGTGTAATGTCAGTCAGCTCTACAGTTAGTTCTTCACTGTGCAGATATTTATTGCGTTTTAGAATCTCTACCCTGTGCATGGGGAGAAGTGCTTGAAGGGTTCGTTGCAGGTAATGGTAGCTTAACTGCATGATGAAGTGCAAAGCTGGGTAATTTATTATATCTTGCACAAATTTCATAGCCATGCAGCCAGAAACAGCGAGTACAGGGTAGTTATAAATATAAACCAGAAACTGTTCTCTTTAAAAGGGTCTTTGCTATTTTTAGTTCTGGAGAATCTGACAGATGCTCCTTCAAGATAAAATACTGATGGTGATAGAGAAGAGAAAATTGATGCTTGGATTGTACATAGGATTATATTTTATGCTGCTGCAGAGTATACATGTCTTTTTCATAACCTTGTAGCTGCAGAATTCCTTATGAATTATATTTAAAATAAGAATATTGTTTAGTTTGTTGGGGTTGGTTTGTAGCTTGCAAACATTTGAGCAACGGTGATTGTTAGAGTATAAAATTAGCACTTTTTATTTGATATTGGTTCTGCTTAGTATTGCCTCTGCCCCCTCTCCTCCTCCATCCCCACCCCCAGTATAACTCCATCCTTATGCAAGTATTGAGGTCTATTAAAACCCCAACAGATATTTGAGGACATGAAAGAGAATTTCTACCCTCACTAACAGACAATCATTTTCCTATGCAGTTTGGGACTTGAAAAAATTCTGGTCAGTAGTTGTGGGGCAGGGAGTGTCTCACTTTTTGTAAAAAATTTTTTTGCGTAATGTATTCAGTTGTTATAACTTGTGTTATAATATTGTCCAGATAAAATGGTGACAATGTTGAAACAGCACAAGGCATCACCCTGTGATATGTTTGTCTGTATATCGTTGTTATAATGTATCTTAAAAATACCTTTTTGATTCAAAAAAAGGATTGTTTGACCAAGTATGTAACTAAAGGAGATGATGGATCCTCTTTCTAAACACATTGAGCATTCTTTATCAAATATTTTTAAATGGAACTTTCTACCAGATCTATCAGATTAGATATTTTTAACATTATTTCTGCCTTTTATTTGGCAAATATATTGACAATTTCCATTATTTTGTGACTTGCTTCTCAGTTCTGTGTGTGAGTGGTGGCAAAAGCAGCAAAAGCAGGTACAGGACACCCCCACTCCCCAAAATGTTCTGATTCCAGCTGCAAGGGCTGAGGAGATCCAGGCTGACTGTGTGTATTCCTCCTGTTGTGAAATGCAGCATGAATGCTGTCTGAGAGGAAAGATTTTACTGGAAGACTAGATAATGCTGTGTAACTGCTGTTGTCAGGGCTGTCAGGAGATGCTTGGAATCTTGACATTGCTGATTGTTGGCAGTAAATTAAGGTGCAAATTCGCCCCAAACTTACTGTGCCACTTACTGTGCCCACAGAGTTGTTTGTATTTCTGCCAGTTTGTTGGGTCCTATTCTTAATTGAGTGAAATTCTCAATAAATCTACAATGAGGAAAAAAAAAAAAAAGGATGTTTTTAAAATGCTGCTTTCAAAGCTTTAGCTGTCTTTCAGTGGCTTTCCTAGACATCTTGGGCCAGAAGGACACCTAGTTTTATGGCAGGAATGGTCAAATGCTGATTACACACCCATTAGGCTTATTAAATTATGTGTCATCCTCTCTTAGACTTGATTTGAAAATAGTATTAACATTTGATGTGCAGACTGCTAGACATTTTCTTTTAAATTTTCTGCACTGGTAGGGCTGCTGTTTCTGTATAACAGCATTTAAATGGCATTTATTTTATTAGGAATTTCCATGGTGTTTTGTTGAGGTTGCATCTGCATGTTGATGGGGGTTTTTAATGGTGTGATTATTCTCATGCCTGTGGCTATTTTAGATTTTGATGGCATCAAAACAAATCTTGCAAGATAAAGAGAGGTCTAGTTGAGCAGTGGGGGGAAGTCTCCCTGCCATGGGCTCCTGGAAGCAAAGTGGCTGTAGCAGCAGAGGGCACTCTTCTCTGGCCCAAGGCGCCCAGCTCCAGGGCTGCCCCACTCTCTTCTAAAGTCCCCTGTCTTCCATGTGCAGAAAACACAGGCTTGCACTCATCTCTCACCTTGACTTTAACCCGAAGTGGATGCTCATGTGTGTGTTGCAGCAGCAGGGCTGTTTCCCTCCTCCAGTGCACCCACAGGCCTTGAGTACCCAACTGTCCCCAGAAGTGGGGAGCCCAGCGGTGCCTGCTCATGCAGACCCAACCATGACATCTCTCTATGTTACTCTGCTCTCTTTTTTCTGTCTACACTGGCCCTTCAAGACCTACAGGACTCCCCAGATGGGTGGTGCAGGCTGTGGCACCCTGAGCCTATGCCAAGAGGCATCCCTGCAATCAGGCCACCCAAGTTCCCCCCCAATTTCATTTTGATGCAGCCATCTTCACTTCCCTGGTGAAATGGTGCCAGGTTATTTTTGTGAAGTGTTAAGCAGTTGCTGGACCTCTCTGAAGAATTGTCTCACTTGAAGACTGTAAGTGACTCTGGTGTACTGTTTGTGAAAAACTTATTTGTAAAGCCCTTTGGGATGAAATCTTTCCTTTCTGGTTACTGGCTGGATGAAGAGAGACTTAAGCCTCTGACAAAATAGGGAGTAAATCCATAGAATAATCTCACAGCTTCTTGTATCAGCCAAGCTTGGTTTATCTTCCTCGTGGAAAGAACATAATATCTCCTGTAAAACTTTGCTTTTAAAGCAGAGTTAATGGAGCTAAGCCCCTTCTCAGTCCATATGGGCTTCTGGTTTCTGTGTGCTGTGGGTTGGGCCCATTTTATTGCTGATTCCTGCACTGTCTTCATAAAACCCCAAAGATCACATACATTTGGGTTATAATTGGAGGCAGGATTGTTCATAAGCCATGCTTTTATGATCTGCTGTAAGATGACTTTGCACATGAAGCCATCAGGAGGATGCACTTGGCCACGAGCAGTACTCCTCATTTGGTATCTTCCGCCTAGATTTAGCTCTCTAGTGGCAGAACACAAATGCATTTTCTTTCCTTTTGTTGCTATGCCTTTATCTTTCTGGGATTTTACTTGGTATTCTTCGCAGTGAGCTGGTGTCTGTCTATTTCTGCTACACCGCCCACCACAGCATCGCAGTATTTTTAACTACATCTTCTATTCCCTCATCCAACGAGCAAAGCTGAGAATGCTACAGGAAGGAAGACGAGTCTCTCAAAGTGAGCTGCTCTGAACAGAGGAACTGAAACCCACCGATGAATAGAAAGCAAAGCTCAGAATGAACACAGAGCATTTGGGTGCCATGGTGCATGGAGAGCCTGTCACCTGCTGATCCCCAAAGCAACAGCAGCATTCGAAGATGTCCTCTGGGAGCAGGTGATCCCCTTGTCTCTGGGCAGATGAAGGCATTGAGTTTATCGTACCTATAAGCATTTCATGGCTGAGTTTAGCTGCACAATTGGAGCAGCGCACAGGAATAACAATGTTTAAGCTGCGTTTGCTGCTGCCAAGCAAAAAAAAAACCCTGAATATGCCAAATTAGGGAAGAATTTTGGTGTTAACATGATTCTGCCAAAACTAATTCTGGTGGCAAGTGCCCATCAATTGCCTGCTCTGACTTTGAGTGCAGCATTCTCCTCTCTCTGGTGACCAACAAAAGGACACAAAAAAGGAAAAGGAGTGAAGCTGCATCAGGGGAAGTTCACGATGGATTTTAGGAAAACATTCTTCACTGAGAGGGTGGTGGGTCACTGGAACAGTTCCCCAGAGAAGTGGTCACTGCACCAAACCTGTCAGAGTTCAAGGAGTGCCTGGACAATGCTCTTAGTTATATGGTTTAGTTTTCAGTAGTCCTGCAAGGAGCGGGAAATTTGACTCGGTGATACTTATGGTTCCCTTCTTACATGAGATATTCTATGATTCTGTAATTTCACTGCTGACAGTTTAGGTATCTCCAGGGTACCTGGCATGTTTATTAAAGAACTGTATAAAGGACAAGCAGGAGCGTTTTTTAAAGATGGATATTACAGTAAAAGGCACATGACTTTTCCTTCCCCCTTCCCCAACAAGCAGTAAGATGATTTATTAAACCTACAAAACGCTGCTGCTATGAAGCGATGCAGGCCTGTCTCCAGTAGTTTTTCCTGCTGAAAATTCCTAAGGAGGTCTTTTGAATAATCCCAATTTTCAGAAGTGACACTGCAGTTTGAATAGCCAAGCAGCTTTAGGAAGCTGTAGGTGAGGTGAGAGCCAGCATGGCTTCACTAAGGATGAATCGTCCCTGACAAATATGGAAGCCTTCTGCAGTGAGGTTACAGTGGTGGTGGATAAGGGAGGAGTGACTGTCACCATCTGCCTGGATTTGTGCCAAATGTTTGACACTGTGCTGCACAACATCCTTGGCTCTAAACTGGAGAGGTATGGATTTAACAGATGGACAACTTGAGGGATGAGAAGTTGGCTGGATGGTCACACTCAAAGAGCTGTGGTCAACAGCTTGATGTGGGAGTGGTGTGTGGCACTCTCAGGGGTCAGTGTTGGAACTGGCACTGTTCACATATTTGTTGGCAACATGGACAATGGGACTGAGCACACCCTCAGCAGGTTTGCCAATGACACCAAGCTGTGTGGTGCAGACAGTACAGGGAAGGGACGTTCACACACTTGAGAAGTGGGTCCATGTGAACCTTATGGAGGTCAGCAAGGCCAAATGCAAGGTCCTGCACCTGGTTCAGAGCAATCCCAAGAACATGGAAGGTGTCCATGGCAGGGAGATTGGAACTAGATGATCTTTAAGGTCCCTTCCAACTGAAACCATTTTATGACTCTGTGACAATAGAAAAGGATTCCTGTTCCTTGCTGCAAGAAATATGATCATATTGATGAGTAAGAAGCATCAGGAGAGTTGCCAAAAGACTATTTCAAGTTGCTACAGGAGAGTAGCTTCTGTGTAGAGGTGTAATGGGATTGCAGCACTACAGAGAAGTGGAACAAATTGTTGTTCCAAGGTGGTGACTCTGACCTTCCAGGTTAGATGGAGCAGCTAGTGGAAAACACACCAAATGGTGTAGTTAATCTTTTCTGACAAGAGGGGAAAAATTTGAGGAGTAATTGTTTCTGAGTTCAAAAGGTGTTAAAATTAAAGGGAAAAAGCAGGTTTAAAAAGGAGAAAATTCAAGGATGGTATCTTGGCAGACCATAATTAGTTGCAGGATCTTCTGACCTGCATAGCTGAACTCTCCAATTGTATATCATCTTCAAAATATCCTGTAGGTGCTCAATAAATAACCACAAACATGTGAGCCTGGAAGCCAAGTCTCTGGCTTGTTCAATGCTTTCTCTGCAATAGAGTGTCCACCAGTGAACCAGCTGCTTGTGTTCCTCCCTTCTGTCCTTGAATGGATACACGCAATTTCACAGAATCGTGGAATGGTTTGGGCTGGAAGGAACCTTAAAGACCAGCTAGTTCCAACCCCCCAGCCATGGGCAGGGATGCCTCCCACTAGACCAGGTTACTTAAAACAACATCCAACCTGGCCTTGAGCACTTCCAGGGATGTGGCATCCACAGCTTCTCTGGACAGTCTGTGCCAGTGCCTCACCACCCTCACAGTAAAGAATTTCTTCCTCATACCTAATCTAAACATCCCCTCTTTTAGTCTGAAGCCCTTCCCCCTTGTCCTAACACTCCATGCCCTTGTAGAAAGACCCTCTCCCTGTTACTTGTAGCCCCTTTAGGTACTGGAAGGTGCTATAAGGTCTCCCCAGAGACTTCTCCAGGCTGAACAACCCCAATTCTCTCAGCCTGTCTTTGCAGGAGAGGTGCTCCAGCTCTTGGATGGTCTTCACAGCCACCTCTGGACTTGCTCCAAGAGGCTGATGTCCTTCTTATGCTGGGAGCCTCAGAGCTGAACATAAAACTTGGTAAAAACACATTGTTGAGACAGAAGTTTTTGATTATTTGCAGGAATTGGCAAGTCTAGTTGTTCAATATGCAAATGTGAATATTCCATATGATGCATCTCATCAGAGAAAATGCACAAGCATGGGTGGCAAATTATGGTCCCAATGAGATCTATAATGTCCTTTGCATAACCCTTCACTCTTCATTTTGTAACTGAGAGACTAAATTTTTTTTTCCCCCAAAGCAAACTTGTACTAGAAAAGGAAGTAGTTTTGCATTTTTCTTTTGCTGAAGGTGATTGCCTCAAATCTGCTCTTTGATATTGGAAATTGATTTTAGATCCTTGGATTTTGGACAGTTGTTATTTATCCACACAAGGCATACACCCTGAGGAAATGTTGCTTCCTTCAACAGCAGATTGAATCAAATGTTTTTGCTGACATATTTTTCCCTGTGACAACTGACACTGCAGTTGCCACATATTTCAGTGGTTTAGCACAGAGACATTTGAAGAGAAGGAGAGAAGTGCTTCTAAGAAAGTAATGTGAGAATGCTGTTGCTGGAAATGAAGATAAGCACACACTATTCTCATAGTGGCTATGTTGAAATATTTCTGCTGAAGAGGAAAACAGATAGAGACTCTTTGTTAGAGGTGGTAGAGTCAGGTTTGGCCAGATTTTAAGGGGGAAAAATTCTGATGCTTGGGCATATAATCTTATCCCAAATATAAATATGAAAGGAGATTTATCCCAGGATACTCATTGGATTGGAGGAGCTCCACTGTCTGTGTAGGAGGTAATTTCCAGTCACAGTTAAATCAGTGTAAATTGTCTGTAGTGTGTGTACTTAGTGCCTTAAGCAGGGGGCTGTCTGTGGAAGAGCATTCCCTTCTTTTCTCCTGTTGAACTGTAAACCCTACAGAGCACCAGTTTTACTGTGCCAAAGGCTTGGTTCAGCTACCTGAGATCTGCAGTGCAGTTCATTTCCAAACCCAAGGAATTTCCTCTCTGTTCCCTTTGCCTTCTAGGCATGATAACTTGTTTTTGCATTTTTGTCTTGTCTCTCTCATCTCCAAAACATGTTTAGCCCCCCCTCCTTTTTTAACCAACCTTGTGGTAATATTTACAAACAAGAAGTGTCTGCTGTTGTTTCATGAGGATCCAGACACACTTTTCAGAGCTGAAGGTAGTTATCAAGGCACATGAAAATTGATGTCAGTCTTTAAAATTAAAACAAACACGAGTACAGATGGCTTCTTTAAATAACAGAATTTATGATAATTTTTAAATCCACCTATGGGCATCCATTAGAGCAAGTCATTCTCAGTCCTGTGTTTTCTAAGCCTTAGTATGAAGTCTGTAAAGATTTGAAGCATTTCAGCTGAACTTCCATGGAAAACTGCTGCCCACTGCTTCCTACCTGCAGTGCCTGCTTCGTAGGGGTGGATGCTTGGTTTCAGTATCCTGGTGTCTCCCAGAGATGCTCATTATCTCTGTCCCTGTCCATATTTTCAGCTACAGGAGAGCGTGGATGTCCAAATTCCCTCTTGCCTTTTCTTGTGCAACAGGGCCAAATGAATAAAATTGCTGGTCTTGTTACTTCTGCTATTCATAAGGTAGATACAGGATATGGGGGCTTCTTCCTACGATCCATTTTAATCCTTGTGGTGTAAAGGCTCAGACTAACTTCCCATTAAATTTGTCCATGGGAGGGAAGGAGACAGGGAAAAGACCAGGCTGAAAGGAAATAAAAGGAGAAAAAGACACGTAAAAATTTAGGGAAAGAGAGGATTGAAACTTTTTTTTCAGACCAAAGGAGGGTTTTATATCAAAAAGCTCATTCTTTCTTCAGACTCTAAGAATTTTTATAATAAAAGAAGTATTCCTGCCAGCTTTGCCTCCCCAGATTGTCTTTCCTTCATGAGACAGCACTTTTTGATGCCATTTCATGTAGGTAACACTTTTCTGCCCAGCCATCACAGCTGAGCTGCTGTTTGCCAAGGAGCTGTTTCTTATAAAGTGATGTTAAAATGGAAGTAACAGATAAAACTCTTTTTGACATGCATTACAAATTATTTGAGATCAAAGTCATGTTCTTGTTTTAATTGGGGAATGGAAATCTAAGAACCATATTTCAAAAATGAAGAAAAATGCATTTTACACGGATCAGATTTTCACAAGAGCATGTATTGGCTCTGATTACGCCAGGGAGGAGGACCAGCTGGATGCTATTTATGTAGGAAATTGGCCTTTGTCTTTAAGGGCTCACATAGATGTGGAGTGTTTGAATTATTTGAAAGTTTCTGTTTGTTTTTCAGTGGTGAAGAGTGTGGAAAATGTGATTCTAGGTTTGCCTGTGTGTATTGCAGAATGAGGGGAGCAGGCATTTTCGCCCTAACACTGCTGTATGGTGCAGCTGGACTGGTCCTGTTATGGTACTGGGACAATTTTGTTGTGAGAGAAACAGCAAAGGATTTAGGAGTCCTAAATACTAGTAATAGAAAGGATGGGGAAAAACCCACCACCACTTTTGGAAAAGGATCAATCTCAAAGCTTGAGGATGACACTTCAAAGATTGCACTGGCTTGTTAGGCAAGATTATTAGTACTAATAAGAGGTAATGCACTCATGTCAGTAGCTCCCCTATGGTAATTTTAACTACTCCATATAACCAATGGCATTTTCAAAGCTCACTCAGACAGCACAAGCTCATTAAACAAAGATAGGCATTTATTTAAACTATTTATAAAGTTCAGTGTGTAAAGGAGAAGAAAGAAAATGTGTGGTTAAAGAAGAAGGTGAAAATGAAGTACCCACAGGGTACAGCCCATGTAAGGTATCTCGGTAATTTGACATGAAAACGATGTCTGATTTATTGTGGAAAATCCTGACATCGCTGACCAAGATGTAACAATATCCTTCTTTTGAAGGTCGAAGTGAGAGAAAAATCAATCCTGAAATACAATGTGATTTCCTAGCATCAGACTTAGGAAGTGGAGGGGTTTGTTCAGAGGGGACACAGTACACTTGGCATCACCTCAGCTCCCACTGCAGTTCCGCTCCTTTCAGATACAATTTTCTCTCCCCAGAAAGGGTCACATCTGTGCCTGCAAGTGCACAAGCATTGGGTGTGGGTGTGAGCTCAGTCCCTGCAGCTTCCCATGTTCCTTCTGAGCTCCAGCCACACTTGTGTGCTCTGGGTCTGCATCAGGGTAACCTCGACTGCCAAATACTGGGGATTTCAGCTGGCTGCTCTTGTTTGTGTGGGTGGGAAAAGCAAGGGGTCAGACACGGACTGGTTTTCCCTGTGGATGCAGAATTTGGCTCTTGAGGTCTGGAATGTGTTTTCCTTTGCTTTTTTGGTTTATTCTGTCTGAGGTATTCGAGGTTGGTCTGTCTGGCCTGGCGATGTCGAGGATGAGAGCCTGAGCTCTGCCTTGGTGTCACACCCAGGGATTGACACCTTTGGGGTCCCACCAAACTCCAGGAGCCTGCTATGATCTTACTTCTTGGGGCTTTAGCCCATCACCTTCCCCAGTATGTGTTGGGATACAAGTACAGCACTCAGCTGGCCATGCTTCACCAAATTAAAGTTTCTGGTGCTTTCTCAGAATTTCTGAGGTTTTCAAATCATTATAGTCAGATTGCATGCTTGTAAATTACACGTGTTTAAATTAAAACAGCTAATCTATAAACTGCTGCATCTTTAAGTTGTTTCTCTGTACTCCAAAAGGATGATACCAAGCCTTTTGGTGGGTACCATAAATAAGAAGTTGAATTTTAAGAATGCATTTTGAGATATATATCCTGATTTATAGAGTCCATCTGGGAGAGGAGCTTTTGAGAAAATCCAATGCAAGGGAAGCAAAACCATGCCATCGTGTTGCTACATAGGAAAAATGCACCGTACTGCAGATTTGCACTTGTGGTTTAAGGTGATGATGAGCAGAAAGCATATTTCCAGGGCTTTCTTTGTGAGCAGATTACTTAAACCCAGATTCCTTCAGATGTCTGAGCTCAGTCATGGAAGCATTAAGAAAAGGAGTCAGCAACTTGACTAAGACTGCTCACTGAAACCTTTATTAAACTTTAAAGAAGGCAATGAAGCAAGGACTAGATGTAGGTGGGTGTGGAAAATAGCTGTGGAGACAGGTGTTGCTTGTCAGTTTGAATTTTACTTCGATGTTCAAGCAAGCCGAGGCAAGCGGGGACAGAGCTGGTGGGGAAGTGGGGCAGTGCAGGTGCCCTGAGTTAGCTGGAATTGCACCTCTCACTGCAATCCCCAGAAATGCACATCACGGGAAGCCATCCATCCAGGAACTTGGGCTGGAGGAGTCATCTGGGTTTCCTCAGTTGGTGTCCAGCATGCAGACTCTAGTATGAAGTCCCAAATCACTATAAATTCAAGGGGAGATCAAATCTGACAGGGGCAGTTGTGCAATAGATCTGAGGATTTTTCTTTAATGCTGGGATTTAGTGCAGATGCTGCCAGACATGGTACCTCTGTGCCCATGGACATGGGGAGCTGTCCCCAGACCAGTTATTAAAGGCAGAGAAATTGAGGTACAGAGTGTCCTAAATCCTGGGAGTGGCACTGATGAGTGAGATCCAAGCCCTGCTCTATGGCTCTCCCTCATCCAAGGATGCCTTCCCTCTGAAACATGACTGTATGTGTATATATGTACATAAACATACTGAGATAGTTTTGTATGTGTGTTTCTACATTGTTCTGTAAATGAAAGTTTGTATTATGTGAGCAATCTCCTTGAAATTTCCCTGCTGGGGTTGTGAGCATAGAGGATGGAGACAATGACACTTTGTTTTGATTTCTAGCCCAAGTTACTGTGTACAGTGATTCAAGTGCAGCTTCTAGACAGGACTTTTTTATATCTGTCCATTAGATTTGGGAAAAGGCTGCATGTTTATTTACACTACTGCAGTTCAAATCTATTTATCTGCTACACTTAATGACAGAATGTGTGGGCTTTTATATATATGGAGAGAGCTATTTATATATAGACATATTTAGACAGAAAGCAAAGAATTATTTTTTTCATTAGTACATGATTTTAACAAGCAACAGGAAAAGGGAATTTGGTGATAAACGTGCAAAGTGTCAGATCAGAAGATACAAATCCCAGAGAAATAGGCATGGGAATATGACTGAGAAGGACTGTTCAAAGAAAAGCACATGAAAATTAATATCAGCTGTTTTAAAGGTAAATATCAGAAAAATGCAGTCTTTGTAATGGTAATCATAATAGTATTCATATAATAGTTAATAGTATCACTGTTTTGATGAGGAGCACAGAAATCCCAGAACACTTTAAAGATGTTCATCAAGTAACTCGGCGTTCTGGCAGAGTTGTTAAAATTATCCCTACTTTGCTGTTAGTAGGAAAAGTAAAGTTAAATAAAATGCCAAAGGTCAGATTCCAGATTAGATGGGGTGCTGGGAATAGGGAACAGGCTCAGACTCTTTCAACTCATGGGCTTAATTCAAATGTTTGAAATGGAAAGACCTTACCATGTTGGGAATTCACATTTGAGGTCACTCTTCAGAAAGCTGGTTGTCTTCTAGTTTTGTCTTTTTTCTGCAGTGGAAATTACTCCCACTTTCAGCCATGAGAGGATTAGTAGTGCTGTGGATGCAGTTGTGCAGATGTCTGGGATGAGCTTCATTTCTCCTAACTCTGAATGTCTACATCCGTCCTGGTCCCTGTGGGCTCCTTGTGTAATCAATGGAGAGAAAAAACTGCTGCTAACGTGATTCATCTGACCTGGTTTAGCCACCTACTTTAGGAGTAGATGAAGCATGCTCTAGAAACACTTTTATTTCTTCTGATTTTAAGGAAGTCCAAATGAAGAACTGACACTTAGAGGTTGTCTGGACTGGACAAGGTGAAGCAGAACTCAGAACTGAGTGTAAGAGGCTCTAATATTTTGTCTGGCTCAAACTGTGGCTTACAGGAGTTTATCTTTTTTTATATTGGGGTTTTGCATGTGTCACTTTTCAGCTTATCTGCTTTACTTCAGCTTCTGGCCCATGTTTTAATGTCCATTAGATTTAACTACAGTTTTAGAGTATGAACATGGGAATGACCCAGGTACTGTCTTATTGCCTTGGGTGAGACCACAACTTTGAACTCGGTTTATTGCTTGAATGCATCTCTGTATTGCAGGAAATGGAGTAAATAAACTCCCTTGTAAAATATGTTGTTAGTCAAGACAGAACTTGACTCCTGATTGGGGTACAAGCACCTCTTCCAACAAGATCACCTACTGCCCTCTTAAAGGGAGCATTTTAGGGGTTCAGTTCATTGTTATCCTGATTCTTACCAGATCCCCTGGGATGTTATTTTTCTTCCAGTTTACTTTAAATTCTGCTTGAAATATATTTGGAATGCAGTGCCCGTGATGCTTACACAGCCATCTGAAGACCACTTCTACAGGGGTACCCAAAGCACTCCTGCATCAGTATTCTTAGGTTAATGTGCTCCTGTGTATCCATACAGGCTGTCTGTAAAATCCCTCTCTCTGTGTTAAGTTGTATGATGTGCCTTGTGATTTTGTTGTGCTTTGGCTTGATTATGTATATGTAATAGCACCCAAACAACTGAAATTCTGTGCTGTCATGAAGGGTATGATGTGTTTAAAAGTCCAAAGAGCTACCTGTTCCTGGATAGTAAAACCCATCCAGATGAGGAAAACTGAGAATAGCTTCCTTCATGTTCTACCTATCTGCCCTTTGGGATGCTGGAGAAGTTATGGAGAGAATTGCAGGGGATTTCAAAAGGTTCCTGGTGTATTAAATACCTGAAACACAAAAGTAGATATGTCAAAGTGTATCTGATCTTCACCTGGTCTGTGACTTAGACTGACAGTGTGTAATTTTTGTCATTTCATTTGGGTGTTACTATCTTTATGCTTTGAATCAATTAGCTAATGAAGCTGGGATAGCTGACATTTTCCTGAAACCACTTGTTTTTATGAAGTGCTTTTTTTTTAAATGTCATCCTAGACCAGCCTGGTTTCACTGGTGCAGTAGTTTGCAAACACTAAAAAGGAAATTCCCTTCAAGAAATAATCCCTGTCCTCCTGTTTACGTGATCTTGTCAAAGTCTCAAACTGTTGTGCTTTTTGTAGATTAGCTGGGGATGTTCTCCATGCAGTACTACTTTATTCCTGCACTGGATCTGGCTTATAATTCATTAACCATTGAAGTAACAAGAAATAAGGATAGACCTTAAACATGGTTCATGCTTTCTGAAAACTTGGGCAGATGTGCCCATTGTATCCAATTCTAAATTCTTTGTCACAAGGATAACTGATGACTTTTTGTTTTAAAAGCTGAGCTCTGGGACAAGAAATCCCATATCCCTTCTTACACCTGACTAAGCTTTTGCATCTCACTACTCTGAGAGATACTGGTGTGCACTGAAAAGTGCACATGAATATCCTGAGTTAATAGTTATTCCAACCAAGCCTATGTTGAACTAAAGACTACAATTATCTATGTGTCCCAGGAGCTGATCTCTTCTTCCCTGGTATTGCTAGCTGCAGAGTGACTGAACCTGTGTGTTTCCTGGGGCATGAATCCAAATGTCTTAGCAAATATTAAGCAGATGAGTATGTAAATAATGTTAAATCTTCCAGTGATAACATCTTTATTGCAATTATAAGGTGGCAGTTGCTGTTCCTTTAGTAAGAGAGGTTTGAGGTTTAGATTTTTGTTTAATTTGGAAGTGAATTGATAATTCTCTTCTTGCCAACTGTGGCACATGAGACAATGAACTTCACAGTGAAATCTGACTATAATAAAACACATTATCTGTTTCACTTAGTTTTAAAGAAGGCAGTTGTTTAAAGCAGCTGGTGAAGTACACAGATGTTCTGGTTGAGGGCAATCCAATATTGAAATGGCATAATGTGGCAACAAACTTGCATTTTAAAATGAATGGCTGACAAAAGAAATATTTAGTTAAGCACCCTACCCTTAATTATAATGGCAGATATTTTTCATCTGGAAGCATGTGTTCAAAAGGTGCTGAACACCCGAGCCTTCTTTCTGGCAGAAAATGCTGTGTTGCAGTTCCTTAAGACAGAAAAGATGCATTCACTGGCTTGCTGGACTCAATTCCACTCTGTGAGCTTGCTGCCTGAGCCTGCAAGTGAAATGGCAGTGGCTGTGCAAAGAGGCTTCATTCATCTACAGACATAAGTGTTGTGAAGTCATATAAGAAAAGAAAGCCGAAGGTAAGATGTTTGTGGCAGGGTCCTGCTCCTCTACGGGGACCAGCAGAGTTGAATTTTTAAGCTGGGATGGAGACCAGCTGCCTCAGAGAGTTTCCTTGTGGAGACAGCTTTTGATCATAATATTTTACTCATCTTTGTGAATGCCTGCCCAGTGAAGCATGGAAGTGTTGGGCTTTCTCTCCTCGCTGCAGAGGACGAGGTCAACTTATGCAATTTCCTTGCACTTCATTTCTTTGAATTTGCACAGCTGCCCTCTTGGGACTGCAAAGTCCCTGGCCCTAGGGCCTGCCAGTTTTGGAAGCTTCTAAATGTCAGGTCTAATCTCAGTTTTCATTTTAAAAAATACAAAGTTCCTTGACTTTTTGCTTGCAGAGAAAATGGAGCTATTCCCAGTCAGTCAAATCTTGGTGCCATTATATTTCTGGATATAAGGTGGGAGAGAGAATGAGATGTGACTATTTCATTTTCCTGCAATAAAATGAGGCCTGGTGCCTTCAATTACACCAATTAAATCAATTACATAGTAACTTCCCTCATTATCACAAGGCCCCTGCTTTACACAGGCCTGTTCTCTAGTGCAGCATCAGAAGCTCTTCATAGCCCACCCTGGCCAGTTCTGCATTGCCTGGTTCCCAAGGTGGGAGCTCCTCACAGAAGACACCCAAGGGTCTGAAGGGAGAGGGAGGACCAGAGTAGTTGAATGTATGGGAGTGTGGTAAAACAAGAAATTCCCTCTCCTGGCTGCCCAATTTGAAGCCATTACTGGAATAAAGCTGCAGGAGTCTAGCCTGGAATAGAAGGTAGGTAGGTAAGTGGTATCAAAAGTTTAGTCCATGACTGAAAGTACATTTTATATCTTTCCCTAAGCCACTCCAACTGCCAGTTCACCAGTTTTAGCCCCAGGGTTGTAATTTCTGCCTCCCTTCCCTGCCCATCAGCTATCTATCATTGACTTAGAGTGTTAGTCAGACCTTCTGCAGCTGTCAGTGGGGCTGACAGTGGTTGTCTGTGTGTCAGTAAGCTGTTGTCTGATGCTTCCTGGCAGCAGGGGTGGTGCGGAGACTGTGAAGCTCATCTGGCCAGATAGCACCCAACTAAGCTGAACTTTGTGTCTGTGTTGGCATGATCCCAGTTTATTGGTGCCATGATAATTTTGGCTGAGTTGTATGCACAGAACTGGAAGTCACACTTCTTGTTTGCAGGAAAGGCACGGTGTTTGTCCTTCTGCCATCCTTGTCAGTGAAACAATTTGTCTTTCCTGTACCAACATGCGTCACCCAGTGTAGTTTTGATTAACTGCTTACATTTTCTAGAATTTATCATCACTCCTGTGTCTCAGGGTGCTGTAACCCTGCTGCCTGCTTGCATGGTCTTGGAGGCACTGATAAGAAGAGCCTTGTTCTAGCAGTGTTGTGTCTTCCCAGCTTTTAGAGGACATGAGGCATGTATGGCATGTAGGAGCTCCTCTCTGAGCTGGAAGGATGAAGGTAGAAAGTATTGAGCTCAGTAACTTCACCATTTCAGTGCAGAGCACTGTCAGATTTATTCTTATTCGCACCACTGTTACAGAGACCCACAGTTATGATGGGCTTCAGAAGTAAGATGTGGGATGTGGTAGATGGATTGGGAGCAGGGCCTGGGAAGACCTGGGTTTCTTCTTAGGCTTGTGCTAACACTGGAGTGTCTTGGGCAAAAAGATTCACTGTCTAAAAAACGGGGATAGGTAGACTCCTGAGTATAAACCCACTAAGGCTGCAACACTCTTCTTTTGGAAACAGCTTCTGCTCAGGTGTTTTTCTTTAGAATGACCCTTCCTGGACAAAGTTGTGTCTGTATTTCTATGTCACATTGTCATCAAATGTGACTTCCCAGTCTTCCTTCCTGTGGCAGGAGGTGAGCATATATAGGCTTTAACACATTCGTTCAGATTTAATTCCATTTTCATGAAAATATTTAGAAGTACCTTCTCCACATAAGAGGTTTTCTATTGCTAGACATCCTGAAAATGAATGTGCTGCCTTGGGGCAAGTGCAGTATCTTCTTGTTGCTCATAACATGGTTACTTTAAATCTTCTGCCTTTATTGAGAAAATTATCATCCTTGCTGAGGATCCCTTGCTGAGGATCCCTCCATTAGTCTATCAGGGAGACAGTTAGTAGAGATGTAGATGAGTCATGTGAAGCCTTGTGTCTCTTAGTGCATGTTTGCAAAGCTAATTTTAGTCAGTCTACTCCATTCCACTCTGCCAAAATTAGATAACATTGTTACAGCTATGTAAGTGTTTAAATCAAAAAGATTCTCCTGATAAATATAATTAGGAAAAGCCATTCTCTTTAGTTGTATTTAGCTGTATTCAGTCATGGATCACATACATCCATCTTTTTTTCCCCTTTTTTTCTACAAAGTGCCTAAATTTTGGTTTCTAAGACTGCTCTCAGACCCACTGGCTTCAGCAGGCTTTGTGTCACATCCTTAACTACCACACATTCAAATGTGTGCCTGACATTTCCTGTGCATCTTTGTGCTTGAAAGTGATTGTTACCACTACAGTGTTCTGCCTGCAAATGCCCTCATGAGGCACAGCAGCAGTTTAAATAAAGATTTCTTGACTTGCCAGGAAATTGTCCTGCTTACTGTTAATATCTGAGATTTCACACTGCATCTATTAGATTTGTATTTGAGCACCTCTTACCAGTGAATCTTACCCTTTTGCCCTTGGGAAGCAGGGGATCTAACAGACAGGTGTTCTTATGGTCACAAACTGAAGTCAGCATGGATTGGGACAGGAGCAGAACCTGATACGAAATATCAACAGAACACATCCGAAAAGGAAGAAAGAAACTGATAGTGTTTGTAAAGTGACTCTTAAATGCTACATCTGATGCCATTGCAGCCTTTTAGCAGCATTTGTTACTTCTGATTAGATTTGTTGGATGTACTAGATGACAACAGTCTATTTAAACATCCATTTATACTCTTGCTCTAGCATGTTTTAGAGTCCTGTGGGTATTATATTTGGAATTGTGGGGACACACAAGAAGCCTTTCTTCTTTCTTCCTGGTACTTTTGTTCTGATTTGGCAGCCATGGCACTTTGCTCCTGGGATCTCTTTGGCTTTTTGTCTAAAGAGGACCAGACGTGGAATCTCTGGACTTGTGTTTCTCTCCAATTGCTTATGTTGGAGGAATGAACTTAAGTCACAAAATCTTCTTTGCAAGATGAGATTTCTTGCTCCTTCCCTTTCCTCCCAAGCACATCGTCTGTCTGCCAGCAGGGGTTATCTCAGAGAGAGGTGTGCTGCCTGCCTGTGGAAGAGGTGGCTAACTCCAAGTGAGTGAATGCAGTGGTTAAAGAGAGGAACGAAGGCTGGCCTGTCCCCTTGTGTGCAGCCTGCATGGGGAACAAGTGACTCATGCTCTGGACAGCATGTTACAGGCTTCTCACAGCTTGGGATCCCACAGTTGCAGCTCATGTGTGACCAGTCATCCAGCATGGCTGGAGTGTAGGGCTGTGGAGCAGGAAAAATGCTGGGATGTGGTCCAGAAGGAGACTACTGCACTGGAAAATGTCCTAAAAATGTATCATTTTTAGCAAGATATTAATGCCAAAGAGCATCATCTTGTCTCACAGTCAGGAGTGAATGTAGGATATTATCCTCTGGGATAAAATGGGGCTAGGGAGGGGAGATTGAAATATCTCCATTTTGGCCTTATTGATCCTTCAGACTTCTCTTATCCTGTGGGTTTTTCCCTTTCCTTCTGCTGCCAGTGTGCTGCTATGTGCTGAGGGAGGGCAGAGCCCTTGCTTCCACTGCACCTGTTTTCTGGGTAAACAGATTCACTGCTGTTGACAGCAGCCCACAAGCTCCTCAGCCTGTTGAAGTTCCATTTGAATAAACAAAGCATATTTTCAGTGGTGTGCAATGCTTGGCCATGGTAGCAGAGAGCCCTAGCAGGTGTCTTGAAGGCCTCTAGAAATGAGACAACAATCCCCAAGCAGAACATGCAGTGGGCTGGCTGCTTAGCTAATGGAAGCTGGCCAGCCTCCACTGGATTTCACCCAGGACAACTAGATTAACACAACACCAAAAAAACCCCACTTGTTTTCTTTCTAACCAGCAATGGCCCCTTCTCTTCTGTCTCTCAGCAATCTGTCCCCTCATCTTTCCCCAGCTTTCTTTTTCTGATCTTTTCCCTTCTTCCTCCTGCCACAAGGATCAGAAGTACAAACACACCATTTGCTAGTCTGGAGTAACCCCAGAACAATTTGCCTTCTTGCCACTTAGATATTCCAGGAAGAAAATGCTGCCTTTGGTTTTGAAAAAGAGTGGTGGAGAACTTGCAAGAGGCAGGTGAACTCCTGTGGCACACAGGTACAGCAGCGCTGTGCTGGCACCAGTGAGTTGTGTGGAAGTGTTGGGATGGCACTGTGGGAGTGAGCCTGTGATACTGGATATCCCAGCATGTGACACTGGGAAGAGCTTGAAAAGCACAAGACCCTGATGCAGTACATTGTCAGGTCTCATTCCTGCACTGCATGTGCTGGACTGCATGGGCAGTTGCCTTTTGGTGGTAGAACTCCATCTTCAAGTCCTACTGAAGGACCCGTTAGAGTTATTCCAGGTGGTTATTACTAGAGGGCACTGAACAGTCTTGTATGTCCAGCAAGAGTATTGCTGCATGAGTCTGCATAGATGGGATGGTATCACCTGTCTAGCATTGACTGTGTTAAGAAATAAAAAGAAAAATCTTTATTTTCAGGGTTTATTATGATTAGGTAAAAAAAAGAAGAGCAGACAGTTAAAGAAGACATTTAAATGGGAAACAGAAAAGATAATGGAGTTAATGAGATTAAAAATTGATCTTGAATAGTGTGTATTAAATTATTTGTATTTATCCTGGTGTCTCTGTTAGTGGGACATTATTAATGACATGCTCAGAAGGTGTGGTTAAAATGAGGACTTTTTTTTTTTTAAAGGGGTTTGAAATATGAAACACAGCATGAAAAACAGATATTGGAAAAATTGGAGGCCAAGAAAGTCATTAGTAGACTATTTTCTGCCTTCAATGGATCTGATTACCTGATCATTATTCTGAGCACTGCTTGGAAAAGGTGGGAGATGTGAGAGATTTCTCCTTGAAGCTTTGCTACAAATGTTGAGATACTTCTATATCTATATAATGTATGGCTGAGCAGCCTTCAGAGACTGGGAGAAAGTTCTACTTGATTAGAAGCAGCATCAGGTAGAAAATCGTGGATGAAATCAGAAATCAGTATCTTGGTTAATTGTGAATTATGGGTGAAGGTTTTTCTCTGCAGGTTTTATATCTTTAAAAAAGAATTGTTAAAATCTGCCTTCAATTAGGAATATTTTAGTAAGTTCTCCATGCTGGCTCTTGAAGTTAAAGAGAATGTCTACTTACAGAACAGGTGGAAGTTGGAAAGTAGTTTGTGTTTAAATGTTGAACCACCAAAGCCTCTTCCTGCAGAAGTATTGAGAGGACTGCATTAACTCCTGCTAGTTCTCCTGCATTGGCTGAATAACGTGAATTCAAAATTTGCAGACTGAATAGAATGAACATAAAGTTTTGGGGTTTGTTTTCTCTTCCCCTCCATGTTCTGATTATTAATAGAATTATGAATAAAAATACAACCTGGTAGTGTTAAAGCTGTGGAGGAGACCAAGCTTAAAGTCTGTCAGCTCAGAGTTATGGCAGATGATATTTTATATTTATTTTGCAATATTTTAAAGTTAATTTTTAGATGGAAGTTAGGGAGTTATGTAACTTATTCCTGTGTGCTATGAATTAAAATTCAAATTTCCGTTGCTACACAGTGTGACAAATCAAAACCAGAAAAAACCCTTATGAAATGCAAAATATGTGTCATTCATTCTTTGCCTAAGTTAATGTAAAAATTAAAAATTCTGAATACAAATATACCTGTGTAATTCCTTATTGAGTTTTAATACTGAATCATGTATTCTGCTGATCACCTAAGGATGCACCAAGTTTCTTCCAACCAGTAAGAGTTTCCTTTGGGAAAACAACTTAAAAGCACAAATGGGAACCAAAATGGCAATAGCGCAGGACACCCTGTTTTAATTAATTTTACTGATTTACACCATAATGAATACTTACTGCTTTTGCAAGAACAACTTGTGGGCCCACTTGGAAATGAAGGTGGGAAGGAGCCTGGGCAGTGGGCAGGGAGGTGGTGCCCCAGGCTGCACACCCCAGCTCACTGCACCTCTGCATGACTTTCTCACTTCCAGAGAAGAGAGCTGGCCCGGACAGAGATCTGCAGCACAGACCCAAGGCAGCTTCCGCAGTGGTTGTGAAATCACACTCTGCAGTCCCCCTGTGAAACTGGCCTTTGCTTTTATTAGAAGGGTTTTAAAGTATCCCAAATTGGAATGCAATGCTTAGTTGCTACATTAATTTGAAATAAAAGGTTTTTTATAGCCAAAAACGATGGTTTTCATTTGATTCATCTGTAATAGTTCAATTTTTCTGTTTTCTGTACAGAGAAATAAATCACCATTATGTGCTGATTTCTCTTTATGCTTGTTTATTGTGGTGTGATGGTTCGTTCTGCTTTCAAGTGTCATTAATCCCCAAGAAGTAAATCAGAGTTTCTGAATAAGCTTTTCTTTGTCAGGTTTCATTGGGGTTTAATCCTCGGCATCGTTAAAAAGGCTTTTCTTTTTATGGAAGAGCCTTGTTAGGAATTACAGCATGCACACAGTAAAAGTTCAGACATTGTAGTTGTCACCTGTTAGAACTTGTATTTCTCTTTTCCCCTTCTCCTTCTGCCATATGTAGCTGTGTAGGTTTTGGGGTGAGACACAGACATAGTGGTTTGACTGAAAAGGGTGAGCAGAGGAGGATTAGAGCTGTGCTGTAATCTGCTCTGGAACTCCTGTCTGACTCTGGCTTCTCCACTCACCCCTGCAGTGGCTTTGGGTGAGTTTCCCAGCATCACCAGCTGGAAATAACCACACTTAGCATTTAGGCTTGGGTGGTGTAGTCTCATGTCTCTGTGCAATGGAAAATTTAGGCTTTCAGTACAGGAAGACTTGCTTCAGAGCTGACAGAAAGACAGAAGAGACTCATTAAAACAAAACAAAACAAAAAACCAAAACAACCCTCAGTAAAACCACCGTGCCAAGGACTGCCACAAACCACATGCTTCTTTACCTGCTCTTCCCAAGCAAGGACTGTAGCACATCAGCCAAGAGGAAAATAATTAAAAACATTTCCAAACTGTGTCCTTGAGAGGTGTCGACAGTGAGGAGTCCTGTTTGATGGATGGTCCTGCATTTAGGAGAGGGGGAAGCATTCTCTTCTCTTTTCCCTTCCCTGTTTCTGGAAATAGCTATCGGAGTGTTGTGGGCTGGTCCCAGATTAATTTCAACAAAATTGAAAAACTGAGGCTGCATGTGGCAGAAGTGGTGTTTCACTCTAGCTGGCTCCAAAGGAAAAACTCCAGAAGGCCATCAGGCACTTGGACAGGTTTCACACCTTGAAAAGTTGCTTGTGGTAGAGTTCCTGCTCCATTGGAGACATGGGATGCTCTGGTGGCATTTGAGGAGTGATAAACTCATACACAGAGGCAGAGGAGTCCACACAGAGAGGACAGCATACATTAAAAGACTTAAGATTTCACAGGAGGAACTGGATTTTATGTAGGATTGTGCAAACTTTACTTTCTATTTTGTAAAAAGGACTCATGTCCTGTACAACAGTTTTTGCAGTTTAGGGATAGTCTGCGTACCTCTCAGTGATGCTATACTGCTGTGATTTTCTTTCTGGACTTCTTATTTGTGGCTTTATATCTAAAATTTCCACTTAAACAAATTTAGCTTGATGAAAATATCGATGAGCCTTAGTTTGGGAGAGGGGGAGAGCCTTTCTACTGACTGCGGAGTGATTGAGATGCAAGTTCAGACACTGAATTTGGTGTGGATGTGTGAGGTGGATGCAAAATGAATGTATGAGATAGGCAAAAGGATCTCTGAGAAGAGCTGGGTATAAAAAGACAGATGGGGACATCTTGCAACATCCTCAGAAGTGCCTCTGATGCAGGAGGGATGTGTTTGTTGCTGGATAGAGTTTGCCATTAGATTTAAAGAATGGCCACTCACTCTTTGATTGAGACCACTACAAGGGATAAAAAATTACACGTCTTCTTCAT
Source organism: Ploceus nigricollis (assembly GCA_013399945.1). Classification (NCBI taxonomy): domain Eukaryota; kingdom Metazoa; phylum Chordata; class Aves; order Passeriformes; family Ploceidae; genus Ploceus; species Ploceus nigricollis. The sequence goes on along the minus strand of VXBC01000338.1, from coordinate 519,112 downwards.
GCTGTCCTGAAATGTACCCTCTAATATGCAAAAATAAAGCAAGAGTTGATGACTTTTTGATATGTATTTGATGTTTTATTATAATATCTACTATCCACAGAACAACCTTGCTAAAATCTCCAGAAAATGACATGCTATGAACAGGCAATAATGTGTGCTGAATAGCCTTTGTGCCTTAGCAAAGTGCCAGATCTGCAGTGAGATCTGGTAGCTGAATAATGCATTGGGTTTGATGCTGTACCTGGCTCTGGACATGGAAAACAAGATCAGTCAGCCCTGGCAGTGGGACCAATGTGTGGAGGATGACACTGGAAAAGGTTCAACCACAGCATCTCAATGCAATTGGAGAGCAAATTTTCACTACAAAACGGTGCTCAGGACAAGCTGATTTGGTCTTCTCCAGTCCCTTCATATTGATTTTTAAGAGAAAAGCAGCCTTTCAGGACCATTTGTTGGAAGCAGAATGTGCCACTGCTGCTAGGCTTGGAGGGAAAAGACAAACTATTATGATAAGGATTAACATTGCAGCAGTGTCTACCAACACCAACATGAAAGAACACAACCTAACTGTGTATCTTATTTTGGGCTTCTGAGTGTTTCCATCACTCTCTATGTCATCTGAGCTGTTTCAGAACATATTTTCAGCTGTATCAGCCAGAGCAGATATTTTTAGAAATTCTTTCCTGTTATGCCATTCTGCTACTGACTGAAAAAAGTGAAAGGGTAAGGCCAGCTTTCAAAGAGATGCATACTCTGTCTGCTTCAATGAAATCAATATGTTAGTCTCCACCTACTCTGGCCTGGGGATGTTTTGTGAATTACGTATCAGAAGAACATCATATCATTACAAGCATTTGAAAACTATTCTCTAAAATCAATGTGCTATTTTCTCTTAAGCTTGCATTTAGCAAAATCTTCTCAACATTTCTTCCCTCTGAAAAAGTTAGTGGCTATTAATATTATTTTCTCCAGTGACATGGATTCATCTGTTCTATGGCCCACATAATTCTGTTTTTTCCACAGTGACATTCCAGAGGTTACACCCAAGATAAATTTATCTTGATGTATGCTATGTTATTTATCCATGGAAATATAGGGGTAAGGGAGGATGAGCAAAATCCGGCTGCTGCTGCGGCTGTGCACATGCTAGAAAATCTGCTGGCAGCAAATACAGCACATGGAGGAAAGTTAGTTGGCCTGATTCTGTCTTTTCCAGAAAGTCAGAGAAACGGAGGCGGCCCCGAACGCCCTGAACAGGCGGTGCCGGCCGCGGGGCGCGGGTGTGCCCGGCGTGCTCTGCAGCTGGGTACAGCACAGAGCACCCCCTGCCCAGCCCCAGCCTCCACTTCAGAGTGTCTCACAGAGCCCATCCTGCAGTCAGCTGAGCTGGGTTTGAGTGGAAATGCAGCGCTTCAGAATATACCTTTGGTGCCACACTAGAGGTCATCTCTGCCGTCGCTCTTCCCCTTTATTGTGCAATTGTGGAAGCAGCTGCACTGGGGCTGTGGCCAGACAGAGAGAACCACACTGTGTAGCTGTAGGAACAGAAACATCCTCGTGTCCCTCTAATACCCAGGTGTTAACTTCAGAACTGCTCAAGGGTCATATCTTCATTCAGTGAACTGACAAAAATTGCCATCCTCTCTCTACTTCCCTCAGCAATTGCTCATTGTGGACTTTTTATTTATTTTTCTAGCAATGGTCTTGCATTGTGCTAACAACACACATCAGATTGATGGCCATGCCACATGGGATGGGGAGCAGGGGTGCCTTAGAGCAGCCACCATGCTCCTCATAGAGATTACAGTCATCAATTTCTATTTTCTGTGAGCATCAACAACATGATTCCTGGCTTTAGGAACATCAGTTGATTCCCAAGGCTGAGCGGGTTTTCTTTTGGCAGCCATTACTCCACCCCCACCATCAATGCTATAAAGAGAATCAGCAGCAGGTAATTTGCTTTGGCTCTATAATATATGAGCCTGAAATGACATATTTTCCTTTACTACATCAGATTGGTACCCAGATTGGTACCTTTTGAGACTTTACAGATGCCTTATGGCTTTCAATCCAATAGCACAGTCATCTCTTTTTCTGGCTAATCAGAAGCATTGTTGTTCAACACTGGTTTTGGGGAAAAAAAAAGAGAAAGCTTCAAACCTTAATTAAACACTGTGTGAACAAAGCCTGAAATTTCAGGACAATAGGAGAAGAAGCTCCATTTGCAGGGCAGTAGGCTCACATCCATATTGCTGTTACTCTGCACCTCGTCCAGCAGCACTGGTCCCTCCTCCCCCCTTATGACTCTTCCTGTGTACTCCCTCACCTCCTTCCCACTTGGCTGCAGGCTCAGGGTCTCTGTTCATATGTGGTCCCCATTTCATAGCTGAGCTGGTCTGCAAGCACACACAGTAGGAGCTGCTGCACTTTAATCTGAATTTGAGCATCCATTTCTGTCAGGGAAGACCTTTGCCAGGGTGGAGAGGATGGGTGGGGATCCTGGCAGGGAAAGGGGACACCCTGGAGGAAGCAGCTGGGGACTGTGGAGTTGAGGCTAATCCCTCCTGAAGTATCAGACCCCACAGGCTGCAGGTACAGCTCTGGTGCAGCCAGTGGATCCCTAAGCTGAACTGCTCTGAGCTGAACCTTGTGAGGGCTTTTCAAATACTCATTCCCCAAATGCTTCTAAACAATGCCTGTGATTACTCAAGAACCATGACTATAACACTTGGAGGAGGAAGAAAGGCTTAATAAACCCAAATGTGTTTGCTTGCAGTAATTCACAGCAGGATTTCTGGCTGAGCCTGCCAGCTGCCACAGTCTGCACGGGCTGCATTTAGCCAAGCCTAAAAGCAGGAGCAGTATTGGCTCTGGAGAAACCTGCAGCTCCCTCCTATTGTCTAGAGAAATTAATTGCTTTATAGTAATGCCTGGAAATTGTGTGCCAGTCACATGCTAAGCAGATAAACAGCAAACAGAGATTTGTTCAATGAATTTCCAAAGCTTTTGGAACTCCCATTGAAAAAGGGGCTGATTCCTCCCTGTATTCTTCCAGGTGGTGGTTTGTCCCTTCAGGGACTATGTAGAGCACTATCACATCAGGTGTTGTAACTATAACACTTAGTTGTGCAAGTGCTAACTGCAGTGCTAGAATAGTGTTTATTTCCTTTCACCATAGTGTGTTCTAGATCCATCAGGAGCTAGATATTGTTCTAGGATACCTTTGGCTTGTTTCTTTCCTTGCTAGTGCTGAGCCTGCTGTGGCTGTGAGAGATCTGACTGGTGACATGTGGCAGGTGGGTCTCAGACACCACCATAGCGTTGTCTAAATGTCCTAAGTGAGCTGTGCATGGGAGCTTTACATGGGCTGGTTCTGTCCTTTCACAGGCTGATTCCTGAAAATGTTCAGGGAAAGTGTTAACATCATACTTAAATTCTCTACTGCAGTTTTCATCTACAGCTTTCAACCCAAATATTCTCTCTGTTGGCTCCAAAGTGATCGTTACTTTTGTCCCTTTCTCAAAAGATATGGTCTCATCTCTGTTCTTAAGGAAACCTTCCTCTGAGAGCAGAGGAGTCACTCCATGGACAGCAGGAGCTTTACATTTCTGACCTCACCCATGTGAGTCACTTTAGTGCCAGTGTACCTGCTGTGTCACCCACCTTGGCTCTGTTTGCTTGCCCAGCCAGATGCAAACCCTCTGCTGCAGCCTCATGTCCTGTTTCTGTCATGTTTATGTCTACCCTCTGCCCTGGTGTTTGTTGAATCTCCCTCTAGAGCCCCAAAATTATGCTTAAGTAGTCCAATTTTTGGAGCAGGGAATTTCACTGAATGGAGTGGAATTTGTCCTTGCAACTGAGGAAAAAACCTCCTACAAAATCAATTAATTTCTGTCAGTATAAAACAAATTTGAGGGGTAAGAATCTCTTTCCTTCCTCTGCATGCCTTCATCTTTTTCCCTAAAGTGTTGTAAACAGCAAAACTGCTTCTGGTAAGCACTGTACTGGCACTGGAAATGGCTTTCTGTGGCTACTTACAATTACTGTGGAGATCGATGGAGAATAGCAGCAGTCGTGCAGTGGAGAGTGAATGACAGGAAGGTAACTTTTCCTCCCCTGCTGGGATGGATAGTGTGCTGTGGCCCTGTTTCCTTATCTTCTTTATACAAGAGTCATTTCAAGCTTGATTTTTCTTGATTATCAAAAGAGAAATTATAGGTTTTACTGTACTGAAGCAACCCAAAACATCGCTGCCATTCAGAGGTGTGTCTCCTCATAATCTACCCTCCAAGCACATTTGGAGGCTCACAGATCCCTTCACCATAATGCATTTTAAGTCCATCTTGTTACCTTTCACACACACACACATATATAAATGTCTGTGTCCTGTGTTTGGAGCCATATGAGGAAGAGGGATGATCACACGTGCCTTCCCTTAGAGCAATACTGGCCACATGGGATGTCATGCAAAGGAAAGTGGGACAGTCTTTAAAAGCTGGGGAAAAAATTAAAAGGATTAAGAAAGGAATGGGAAGCATTTTGTGCAGTCTATATATAAACAAAATGTATACCATTGTGAATGTCTTTTTTCTTAACTTTTTTAAAGCTTGGACAGCATGATGCCTGCCATGTTAAATTGTTTCCTTCAGAAGTCGTTGGCAGTAGCAATTGTATTGAAGTGGCTTTGAAGGCTGGACTGAACAGCGGGATAAATAATAATTGCATTTTTGGTTTGTGCATTATCATATTGCTCTAATTCAGCTTAATGAGTCAATTATCCACTTACAGAATTTAATTACAAAACAGGCTCTAAAAGTGTCCAGGATGGGTTCTGTCAAGCCAGCATCATGTTGTGGGATGTGATGAATGATGCTGGGCCTCTCTCCATCTCTGTGCCTGTAGACTCCTTTCTTTGGGATAGAGGTTGTGAGAGTGGAAAACTTTGGTCTTGGACTGCAGTACAAAACCTTCTGTCAGTCTGTCATACTTTGTGTTCAGCTTCACCTTGAGTAAAAGTGGGCTTGGGAACATCAACAACATCTTGGGGAAAAAATCTGGAGGGGTTTGGAGCTAATTGAGCTGCAGCACTAAGGGCTCGCTGTCATTCTGGGGTATTTGGGTACTCACAGAGAGGATTTACTGCAGGGATTCTGGTCTGTAAGACATGAACTGCCTGTCTGTTGCAATGGTGCGTCTCATGTCAAGGGAATGGGATGCAATAGATCAGAGTTAAATTAAACCACATTTCATGTATTTATAAATGAGCAGTGGTGTCTGTTTTTCTGCTTTGGTGAACCTGACACATATGAATGTACAAACCTCAGTCTCTGGTGGTTGGTATTATTTTAATAGTAAGTGAAAAGCCCAGAGAGTATAAATTGCTTGTGTTTCGTCATGATAAAACTGGATTATATAAATCTGAAAGGAAACACTATACTTGGCAGAATAAAACTTATTCATGTATTGCCTGTTAATCTTTCAAGATTAACACTGATTGAAGTTGGGGTTGGTTTTTGCTGGGTTTTGGTTTGGTTTGGTTTTTTTCTGATTTGGGAGTCGTTTCTTATTATCAGTAAAAGAAGTTAAGCATTGAATTGATTATTTGAATATTTAAAGGCTGAATCGTGCATTGCCATGAATGCTGTGATCTTTAGAGGCACTGACAGCTTTCCCTCTGGCTGTTAACATGTCTGCTTTATACAACACAAATGTCAACATCACTACTCCTCTAATTAGAGCAGTAGGTCAAACAGTGTCTTTGTCTGTGGAGGAACCCGAGCCATTAGCCATGTTAAGAAGAAGCTCCTTTGTTAAGCTTGATTTACGTTTCTGGGGTTTGTTTTATCCTGTGGCAACCTACAAATGGTGTTTTCAGAGTGGGGTATTTTTGCTGACTGCAGAAAGGGAAATACACAGAAGAGATTGTCCCTCCACTGATTCAGCCTCCGCCTGAGCTGCAAAGCAAACCTTCCCCAGCAATCCCAGCTCGCCGCAGGTCTGGCCTGTGTGAGAGAGTGCATTGCTTTAGTTTTATTCAAACACAAGTGTAGGCTTCCAGAGAGTTTAAATTATAGTAGTACTGTAAGGTGTAGAAGGTTATAAAAGTAGAGAAATACAGTGTTATACCTTAAAACTGATGCAAAGAAAAATTACCAGCGTCCTTGTTTGGTTTCTCTCCTGGAGGCGCCACTTTGGTTTTGCCTCTTCTGATTCGTTTTTAATTAGGATTTAGCATAATTTTAGCATAATGATAAATCTTCCATTTTAGATCAAGAAAATAGTGTTGTCTGTCTTGACTATCTGAAAAATATGATTGGTATTTACAGATTATCCCATTTGTTTTCCTGATGTCTTTGATTGCATCTCTTCCAATGCAATATGCATCTCACAAAACTGAAATTGCCTTATGGAAATACATAGAAAAATATTTTAAAATAGACTATAAGTTTAACATTTTTATTTAAATTTTTAAAAAATATTTTAGATTTTATTTAGATATATTTTTAATAAACTGATTTTTTATATAACATTTTTTGTCTCTGTGATCTTGGGTTTTAGTGGATAAGTAGTTGGTGAGTCTCCAGTGGAAATTCTCAGATTTCAGAACAGCAGGATTTTTCCTTAGAGTAATTAATAGTCAAATAAGCTAACACTGGCATGAGCTACTGTATATGCTTTAATTCAGCTAGTTGTTTCTCTGGAAGGAGAGTGCCAGCAGTAGAGAGGAGATCACAGCAACCTTTCCTCCTCGGAGACAAGCATGTGGAAGAACAGTGCCAAGCAGAGAAGGACAGTAAATGCTTTGGCTATTGTTTCTCTGTCTTTTGTTCTTGTTAGCATTTGGCATAGCCACTTGTGCTTCCTTTCTCCTGCCCATTTCCCTGCAATGCCATGTGCCACCCCACAGACCAGGGTGGTGGGAGTGACTCCTTACAGATGAAATATTCATTCGCCTCTGCCCTCTGGCAAACCTGAAGCACGTGGAGAGCATAAAGGACAGTGTTCCATCCTCCCTCCTCGAGCTCACCCTGAGCACACAGTATGCCCAAAACCTTGTGGCACTGGTGGGCACTGGTGGGCATCTCTTGTTTGTTTGGGGCTGCCTTGTCCAAGGAATTGCCTGTAATTGGTCCCTGGGGTATGGGCTGGGATATTCTGCTTCCTGCACAAGAGAATGGTGTGGAGGGCTCTGCCTGCTGCCTTCCCACTGCTGCCTGCCAAAAGCGCTGCTCAAATGCTTTGCCTCTCCCAGGGTTATCTGGGAATGGAAACCACCTCCTGAACACCCCTGCAAGATGCTGAAACATGCTTTTAACTAGAGGGAGAAAGGTTCATCACATTTACTTGGTAGGTGGAAACCTGAAATGGCTGAAAGTGCTTGCAGTGTTGCAGAGAAAAAAGTCTCTTCTCTCTTTCTGCTGTGCCCCCAGCACAGCGCTGACATCTCAGGACAGTTGAAGCTCTGGAGATTTTGTGTTGGAGGATCTGTGCTTTACTACCATGGCTCTTTGGGTTGTGGGGTTTTTTTTGTTTGTTTGTTTGGTTTGGGTTTTTTTACATTTGCTCAGTGACTGTCATTCTGCAGAAAATTAAAGCTGTTCATTACCCCAGACAGAAGCTGTGTTTGCAGATTTATGTTGCCCTTCTCTGAAGAGACAGTGCTGCTTCTGCCAAATTAGCTGCAGCAGATCTATGACCTGGAGGCTGCTCTTTAGTAGGCTGGAATTAAACCATCCAACACACATCCAACATAAACACTGCTCCTATAATGAAGCTCAGATACAAGATGCCAGGTGCCAAGTCTGTTGGATTTTAGAGTGTTACCTAACATATATTTGGAAATCTCAGTCTTATTGCTGAAAACCAAATGAAACTGAAATAACAGACTTGGGCTTAATTTGTTTTCATTATTGCATCACAGACCTATGAATTAATGACTTTCAATTAGTTTTTCCACTTCATATTGAATATAAACTGAAAGACTAAGGCATAGTATTTCCACTTTTCTTCTCCAGAATAAGAATGTGCTTATATGTGCACCATAACATTGCAGATGAAAAGCATGAAATAATTTTGACTGTTGTGTGTGCATAAAACAAGTTTAATATGAAGATCATACATAAATATAAGTTTCTTAGTTTGCATAATAGTTTGGCTCCTATTGACTTGTACAAGTATTTCCTGAGGGCTATCTTGACTCTTAGTCAAATTGATGCTCTCTCTTCCTCTGAAAAAAGGAGGCACAGAGAAAGTCACGGATGGCTACCAAGTTGGCCAGTAGCTTTAGGAATGAGCTGGGGAGCTTTGCTCTTTTGGAAACCTGAATCTCCACAGGTTTCACACTGAAGATACGGTGTTAGCCACGCTGGCTGTACCCTGTATTTGCTGGTAACCCTGCTCAGCAGGAAGCATTCCTCTTTCTCCTCACCTGCAGTGCTGGCTCTCACACAGCTCCGTGCAGTGTCTCTGAAGGCACACTTAACTGCACGCTGTGTTATGCTTCATTATAATGAGCTGGGTGCTCATTAAAGCCTCACAGTTACAAACAGAGCTGTAATTTAGCTTGAAGAGCACTGTAATATTAGTGTGGCACCTGGAAACTAACCTTGTCTCAAGCTGGGTTATGTCAAAATGCAAGTGAAGGTACTTATTTGTAACAACTGAAGTGGATGATAGAATTGCAAGTGTTTATAAAATGTACAGATGAAAAAGTGAAGGAAAATCTAATCTAAATCTACAAACCCCTTCTCATTCATTCCAGAATCAACCCCCACTCCAGTCATTTAGCCAGCCCTCTGCTTCCTGGCTCTTTGGTGTCATAACTGTACAGAGGGACTCTGCCCTCATCCTCTGGTTTCAGAAAGTTTCCATTCCAGCAGAGGAGGCTCCCGAGAGCCCTCCAAGGGTCTGCATCACACTCCCTTTTCCTTTGTACATTTATGCAACCAAGTAAATCAAGAGGCCACTATTAATTGCTTCTGATAAAACCGTGGTCTGCCTCCCCTCTTCGGACCTGCAAGCGCTGCTGTGGCAAGGAAGGTACCACACTGCAAGGAAGGTACCACACTGCTTCCAGCCATGGACAGAGCTCTGCCCATGGTTTCTGCTGCCCAGGGCAAAGGGGCTCCATCCACTGAACTCCATCTTGCATAATGTCTGAGGCCTAAGACAAACACAGACACATTTAAAGCATGAGTCTCTTTTTTGGCATCTGACTGAGATCACCCTGTGGTGATGCTAAGTTTGAAAAGACTGATCCCCAAAACTGTCCTGAATGGGTGCAAATAGAATAGAATAGAATGAAATACACCAGTAAAATGGAATTTGCAATAAGCCCCTATCTTTTCTGAACCTTATGCTCATCCAGAGGCTATTTAGTTGACCCAGCACCAGCCAACAAAGCAAGTGTGGTACTGATGTAGCAGGGAGTGTTGGGTCCAGAGCCAGTTTGGTGAGTGTGGATGTGCATGCTGCTGAGTGAGGAGTATTCTGCCTGTTCTCAGTTAAAAACTGCAGTGCCTTGAGACTCCAAAATCAGAGCACGGCACTGAGCATGGCAACAGTGTGCACAGTGCCTCAGGCATGGCACAGACCAAGAGAGCCTGCATAGAAAGCAAGCTACAGAAAACCTCTTTATCAGCATGTTTTATTCTTATTCTCATTTTTAAATGGTGTGAACCTAACTCTAAGTGGCAATGGAAGTGAAAGACCGAGAAGAATGAGGTATCTGGCTGTGCTGGCACACCAATTCATAGCTCTTGCTTTATTCTATTTTCCCTTTTCTCTTATTCTGGGGCAGGTGGGATGAGTACTGAAGAGCAAAACAACTCTATCCAGAAAAGATATGGGAAGGGATGGAAAACCAGGCAAATGATAAAGAGTCCACTAGCTATGTAACACCAAGCTGGGAGCTGGAAACCATTCCCTGTGTAGGCCACTGTACCATTAGAGTGAGGCAGGGAAGTCCTGTTTTCACTTATCATTTATTTCAGGGGAGTGTTCCCCAAATCCATGGTCTGATTTCCAGCTGTGGTTGTATTATCAAGTGAATATAATTGTCTTGGTGTTAGAAGCCAGTTAGCCTAAGCAGAAAGAGATAGGCAACAAAAGCAGAAATGTTGAAAAAGAAAGGTTCAAAAAATGCTAATTTCAGTCAATTCTAAGGAAAATGGTTCTTTGAAGCTTATGCTCCCTAACCCAGTTCCAGTGCCCTTCATGGGAGCATGAGCTGGATTTGACTGGGGCTCTTGGAGGTCAGTGCTTTATCCACTAAGCTGCAGCTGCCTAAACTGAGTGTGCAGCCCAAGAGAGAATTGAGAGCTTTGCCTGGTTTCTATTCTGTTTGCACTTTGGGGAGTTGGTTTCAGCAGACCAAATAATACTGCAGCATTGCTCAGCTGATAACACACCAGTTATAAAGTTCACTGTGAGGGATCTTGCTGTGAACTGACTGAAGGGTTCGTGACTGTATCGGTCTTGATTTTGATGAGCCCTTTGGAGCCTACAGAGAAGCCAGGGCGTGATGTAGGGCAAGACATCCAAGGCTATGGCAATTTATTAAATCTTTCAAAACGCTTGTGTTGTTTTGGATTTTTTTAATTAAAAATTTCATCATAATGTGGCTTTGAATGCTGCTTTTCGTATTCTTGTTGGGGCTGAGAAATAATGGTTGATGCACTTGAATTTGCCTTTTGGTCCCACTTGGCTGTGGTTGTTAGCGTTGCTGTTGAGGCTGGGCTGCCTTAACAGTGGCCCAGTGGAAGATGCACTGCAGGTGTTATCTTGCTCCCTAGAAATCCTCCATGACCTTACCTCAGTCCTGGATTTATGGTCTTGGAAGATGATGGAGCTGTAGAAGGTTCAAAAAGCCATTGGAAGGAACGGCGAGCTGAGTTACTGCTGAAACTTTCCATTCTCTGTATCCTTTCTCTTACCTGACCTTTCTGTAGTTTGTTGACTTGTGAGTGATTTTAATTTATCTTTTTAATTTTTCCCCAAAACATTGTATCAGTAATGCAAAAGGACAGTTTTAAAGATTTCAGTCCTGTTATAATAAACCCAGGGTATTATTATGAAAAGCACGTCTTGACACAGACAGAGGCTGTTGAGTACTCCCACTCTGTGTAATGGCTCAGGGGCTAAACTTTTATGTTAAGCTTTGGATGGAGGGGTTATCTTTTGACAAGTCTGAAGTGCTGACAAAACCCTACATGTTTTAGAAGTGAAAAAAATGCCAGGTGGCTAGAAAGTTGTACTTTTGGAAAAAGTCTGTAATTCTGATGCTGATTTTGAAAGGAACTGTGCATGCCATTGTGGAGGGTTTGGTGGTCATCAGATGGACAAACTAGTGAGGGTACCAGTGGAGGTGAGCAGTGATTCTTTGGGAGACCCTCCCTACCAACCTGTCTTTGGTTTGCTCTTCTAAGAAAATAAGATTTATGCAGTTGCTTCACCTCTCTGTCTGCCTTCACCTTCTCTCTACCACCTTCCCAGTGGGTGACCAGCAGATTCAGAAGTGTCAGCCTAGTTTGACAGAGGAATGAAAGTCACTGGTTTATGACACTTACCAAATGGATGGAGAGGAGAGGGATTCAATCTGTGTCCTGTGTGAGGTGAAGGCAGGACACAGTCAGGCTGAGCAGCAATTTGCTGCCAACTTGCACGTGTTCAGTAGATGCCCAACTCCTGAGAAGTGGCACTTTGTGGTGTCCCTGCATGGTGATGGGAAAGTCACAGAGGACATAACACAGTCAAGAAAATAATTCTGGACAAGATAAGGGGGGAAGGTTGCTAGGAAAAAAAGGATAAAAATCATGGTAAAGCAAGAATACTTTTGTTATTATTTGACAAACATTGTGCACAAACAAGTCTGGTGCACAAATGTGCTCAGGGATCCTGTTTCAGTTTTGGCACTCAGAAAATCTTTTTATCTGCCAGGCAATGGGAAAAATCTTTGCCAATAAATAATCGAAGGAGGGAAAGGGGGAAAAGAGGGGGCTGCCAGGATAATTTTTACCTTGTTCTGCTGCCTAACTGATGACACAGATGATATAAAAGATAAGTTTCTGCTGCAGCTGGAATGGCTAATTGCTAATAGGAATTTTGCCACCAACTTCAGCAAGGATGAAGCAAGTATTGATTAATGCAAAACTACCTCAGTATCCTGTTAAATGCTATAAGGGATTATTCTAAGACATGAAAAAAATGTGGAAGGACTATAGATGCTTTATTGTTGTTAAAGAGGAGAGCTTCCCTGCATGTGTGCATCTCGTTGTGTTACATGGCAGTGAAAGGTGTGGTGAGTTGACATGAAAAACTGCTGACTGTACCCATTCCACCTTCAGGGATCCTTCTGCAAGTTGAAGTTTCCCTGTACCTATAAGTCAGCTATTATTTCCAACCTGTCCTATTCCAAGAAACATAAATATCAGAAACAAAAGGCAAGAAACAAGGCCAGGCATTCTTCATCTTGGTGTGAACCTAGCCTTCTAGAGCCTACACAACCTTCACTTTGAGCCCTAACTTTTTAGGGATAGGGTTGCTGTCTTGAAAAGTGCTTTCTCAATGAATATCAAATTATATGACTTGAACATCAGACAGGCACGTACCTTTAGAGAACTGCAAGTGATAGAAATACAGTTTTGTGTGATTTCTGATCAGTTTTTGGTCAGCTGCTTCCCCTGCAGTCTCTTAAACTGTGTTTACACGCTTTTTCTTTACTCCAGCATCCCTTACATCAGAAAACCTCTCCTTATGTTCACACCTGGTAGGCTGTACCTCACCCACCCATCTGCCTCTGAAAGGCTTGTGATAGAAACCCTTCCACAGGCTTATGGTGCCAACAACATGTGATAGGGGTGTCTCATGATACAAGTGTCTTATCTGTTCAGTAAAACATGATGCTTGAATTGCATTTCTTAATGGTGGATAACATTAAATAGCTAAGGTAAGTACCAGAATTGAGGCAGTGCTAGTTTTGAGTGAGAAGCTCCTAGTCTTCCTTTGGGACTATTGTGAAGTTGGTATTTCTTGTTTCAAATACAAACCCCNCTGTACCCATTCCACCTTCAGGGATCCTTCTGCAAGTTGAAGTTTCCCTGTACCTATAAGTCAGCTATTATTTCCAACCTGTCCTATTCCAAGAAACATAAATATCAGAAACAAGGCTAGAAACAAGGCCAGGCATTCTTCATCTTGGTGTGAACCTAGCCTTCTAGAGCCTACACAACCTTCACTTTGAGCCCTAACTTTTTAGGGATAGGGTTGCTGTCTTGAAAAGTGCTTTCTCAATGAATATCAAATTATATGACTTGAACATCAGACAGGCACGTACCTTTAGAGAACTGCAAGTGATAGAAATACAGTTATGTGTGATTTCTGATATACAATTATGTGTGATTAGTCAGCTGCTTCCCCTCCAGTCTCTTAAACTGTGTTTACATGCTTTTTCTTTACTCCAGCATCCCTTACATCAGAAAACCTCTCCTTATGTTCACACCTGGTAGGCTGTACCTCACCCACCCATGTGCCTCTGAAAGGCTTGTGATAGAAA
>VXBC01000338.1:404454-505041 GCA_013399945.1 Ploceus nigricollis | reverse complement strand
GCAGTTTATTTCTCTCCATATGGTCTATAACTTGTTCCATGCTGCTTACCGTGGGGTATGGGCTTACTGCCCACTGCTCATCACAGTTTATAGAGAGGAAAATTGAAGGCAGCCATGGAGTTAATTCTTTGCAATACAGTTATTTCCTTAAGGCCATACCTAAGCTGTTTGCATCAGCCAAAACATCCCCCTGGGAGCAGGTGAGTCCTGGCTGTTCCCCCTGCAGAGTGGGCGTGAGATAAAATCATCTTAGCAGAGGGCACTGCATGACTCGAAAACCTGGGGCTTCCCAGAAGGAAAAAATAAGGACTTCCCAAATCCTGCATAACTCGTGGCCTTTAAAAGATGTTTTTCCTGCCATATGTTTATTTATCACTACTTGAATGGATCTGTACAAAGGGCTAAATCTAGTCCCTCTTAAGTCCATGGAAAGACTTCCTTGCACCGCAGCCGTGATGGGATTGCATCCTAATTTAATATCCCCAAAAAGACTAATTTTAAAATATGCTCAGTGCAGGATCAATTGTTTTGCTGTTGAAGGCAGCTGGCATCTCACCTCACTGCACATTTTTAACTCTTCTAATAGTAAATAAATATATTTTACTCTCCTGTCTGGTTTCTCTCTTACTCTTTTCAAATGAGTGGGGAGCATGGAAAAAAGTTATTTGAGAGAGCAAGAGCATATATTAACATACAGGGTTAAACTTTCTGAGGACAAGGAATTTTTTTTGCCTCATCAGCATGTTTAACAGTTGCAAATCTCAGTGTATGAGGAAATGTCTTACATTCAAATACTATTAACAGCTGTGAAATTAGATTTACAAATCTGAATATATAAATGCGAAATTTATATGCTGTTGCATATAATTTGTGCATATATTCATGAAACCATCTTGTAGTTTATGAAATTTGAGTGTACCATTTCAGTGGGAACTTCCAGATTTCTTAATCATGAAATCATTAAATGAAAGACTTGCCATATGCAAATTTTGAAATTTGTGCAATATAACATGTTGCCTTTTGAGGATAACACAGAACTAAACCCAGCAGATATATAAGTATAAATAGTTATTTGGAAGGTCTGAAACATGCTTATTAAGAAAAAAAATATTTTAATCTTGTATACCTTCAAATAACTCTTAGGTGGGTACAGTTTTATATTATGATCGTGATTCTTATTTTTTAAATAGTATAAGCAACACATTCTACATTGCTTCACTTCATTCTTAAAAATAGCCTGGGTTTTGTGTTTGGAGATGAGTCATTTTGAGGCTGAGGCACTCACCTTTCTGGCTCAGCCTATAGCTCTAAGGACTGAAAATATGTAGCATTATTGTCTTATACAAATCACGATTCATCTGGTAATGAAACTCTCCAAAAGAAAGCAAATACAAGACCTGGGAGTCTTTGGAACATGAAAGCTGAGTACATGGCCAGCAGATGTGCTGCTTGCAAACCTATGGGAATATTCACTTAATTGCAACTAAAGCCTCGCTTCTGTGTTTAGGAATCCTGATCTGCTCACACAGATCTCAACACATGACTGAAATAATCTGTTTATCCAGCATATGGTTCTTTGTGAGGACTGGATAGAAGTCAGCTACTCGGTCTTATGTGTCATTTGTCACAGAGTGCTGTGTCCTTCTAAGTGCTCCCTTTCTAGTCCAGGGCCATGGAGGCATTTTAGCAATGCAAAGAGGTGATTAGAGGCACTTCTGCTGGAATGTATGCTGTGGTGCTTAGTGAAATTAATTTGGCTTATGACAGGGGCATAGAAAGGCAGCCCTGGGCTTTGTCCTACTCACTGTCACTATTTCCTAGGGTGACATTGGATGTGTCAGTAGTGACCTGCTCTTTGCTGTGCCTTCAGCGTGCATGGTGCTAGCAGGAGGGGGGAGGTTGGGAGTTTCCAGGTGTGCTCAAAGGTGTTTGTTCAGGAGAACCAAATCTTTAAAAACAGAGTTTTCTACCTGATATTATTGCAGCTGATATTTGTGCATAGGGAGAATAATATCTGCTTGGTTTAACAGAGAAAATATTCTACATCATAAGTGCTGTCTCCCCCAAATCAGTGACCATATCTATCTCAGACACGTCAGAGAAATAAAAAGGCTCCTCAGATCTTTGCTTAGTTCATCTTCCTGCATCCTTCTGCCTAGAACAGAGGAGCCAGCATGGCTGATCTGGGCCATTAGTGATTTGTGTCTGTACTTACTTGGAGACACATTTTTCAGGTTATGTCCTTTTCTAATACATGCAGTAAAGTACTCTTTGCACTGACTAACTCTACAATTATTGTCTAAGCAATGTGTGAGCTATACAGAGGAACTACCACTTGAAAAATTTTAAATTCATGAAAAGCAGGATTTTTTGAATGAAACAAGGTAATATCCACGCAGATCTCAAAGCAGAAAGATGTAGTGTCAGGAAAATGCAGCCAAATTGAAATCCCAAGCAATAATAAAATGCTTCATTAAACAGAAAGAAATAAAAAGAGAGGGAAAAAAAGCACTACAGAAAAAGCTGTGCTTAAATGTCAGTGAGAACTTGAATTCTTGTTGGCTTTTAAACTCCCCCCATCAGAAACTGAAACTCTTCAGTCATACAGAGATTTTCTGCAGAGGAACTGGAAGCAGCAACTGAACAGGCAATGTACTACCAGCTGTGAGAGCAGCCAGATTTTGACACCCATGTTTTCACTAGGTGCCATTTCAGCAGTATTTTCTGTAGGTCTTTCAGTTGGGCCATGAAAGCAATCTCTTGTAACAGGAAAAACAGTGAAGGTGAAAAGCGCTGTGCTCCCCTGCTTCGGTGGAGCAGCATTTGCAGCCCTTGCTCCCCAGCAGAAACTGCACTGAACAGTTTGTGTAGCTGGTGTGCCTTGCCAAATTCAGTCTATTTCTTACACATCTCTCTTTTCGCTGCATTAAACAGGGATCTAAGGTTTTACAAATGTATGTTGCACTCTGAAAGCACTGCAAGGATGTCAGGAATCGTGTGATCTCCTGAGGGCTGGTCTCCTCAGGGCTCTGCAGGTTTTGTTCTCATTAGCGGAGACTTCAGAGCCTCTGATTTCTGACAGAGAAAGTCTGTGTGCCTCCATGGTAAAATCATGGCTTCTGACTGTGTTTCCAGTGGTTCTTCAAGAGCTGAGAAGCTCTGCAGTTTGTGGGGTGCTTTGGGAAGTTACCTGGTATCTGCACCCTGGGTCCTCTGTTCCAGGTCAAGTTGAGCAGATGTGCAAAAGGCACCAGAGTAGGTGAGAGAGATAAAATTTTCACTGTGCTGTGCCAGTTAAAGTTTTGGGCTGGAGCTGGACCTCAACAGGATGCCAGGTTGGCTGCCAGGCGGTGCAGGGCCCTCGGTGCCACCAGGGCCCCTGGGTTTGGTTCTGCGTTGTGTAAACGCCCGTGCCATAAATGAATAACAGCAATTTTTTTTCTGGGTCTGAGCTTTATTTGCTTTAGCTTTTTCTTGGACAGTGGACCTGTGCCTTGAGAAAATGCATGGAAAGTTTTTAATATCCATGCCTCCAATGAGGCAACAACAGCACATCTAATCTTAATCTATATTGTTTGTACTTTTGCTCAGTAAAGCAGCTATAAGAAATAATACATTTCTTCTTTAAAGTCCCTTCCCCGCCCCTGCTGTATAAGTCTTACTTCCTGCCCTCCTGCTCTCTCAATAGCGCTTCCCTTTCCTGTTTTGGTTATAAGCTTTCATAGAGACTCTTGGCTTGTGTCCCTGCCAAATTTGTCTTCTGCCCAGGTGAAATAGACTATTTGGATTTGAGCACACGTGCCGGCTTTGAGCATATACCTCTGTGGGATTGCCTGACCAGGTCCTCCTCCATGGCAGGCACGTAAGTATCTGGGGGCTGTGCCTGTTGGCTGGGAATTTGTTGACCAGAATTAATGTGACTGGATGTGAAGGAGAGCACGTAATGTGATAAACACAGAAGGTTTGTGTTTTGGTTATAGCCTGATAGGATAATTTATAATTGTATAAAATTGTAATTAAGCTTTTATGGCAATGCTACATTAATATGCATCCCCTGGTAGTGAGGAAGAAGCTGACTTGATGAAGCAAGTGTTTCTTCACTCCTGTTCTGCCTCCATCAGCTCGAGGGGAATTGTCACAGGTTTATTTACATTTCTTCTGGGAATGAAGGGAAACCAAGGCAAAGTGATGCCAGCTTTAATGAAAGATCTTTATGTTGATTTCCTCTATTCACTTTCGAGTCTGCCTTTCCTGGTCATTAGTTGTGATTATGATCTTTCAAAGCCTTTTTTAAGGTATCGTTCTCCTGAAATACAGATAAGGTTGGCCCATAAGTGAGAGCCCTCAGTCATGTATTTTCACTTGACAGTTCTGTTTCGGGTTTTGCATAATTCATATTTTACAAAATTAGGTACTTCTTGCTTTTATTTCTGTAATTTAAGGGGGAAGGGAAGTAGTTTATATTAATAGCAACCTGATCCAGTCAAGTTGCTTTTTTACTGTTCTTGTCTAATTGAGTTCCTGGTGTTTCTCCAGGCCATTTACTTGACTAATTTTTAGGAACTTCTAAGCATTTACTTGATATTTACTTTTAGCAACTCCCAAAGTGTATCTTCAAGGTGGTGTGTAAAATCTGGAAGTGAGCCCCACTTCACAGAAAGAAATTTTACATGATTCAAAGCATTAATGGAGCAGTGAAGTTCCTCCATTAGGAGACTCCATTAGCAATCAGTTGTTGGAACTTGGAAGGAAAAGTTTCCTGGAGCATGGCCTGGCAGCAATGGCACTTTGCTTAATCACACCACTTCCTCAGTGATGTGCTTTTTGCAAAGCAGATCTCTTTAAGCATTTCTTAACATGCTGAGTTGAGGTGCTGCTAGCCGGAGTTCCCCTTAGAGTCATTTGAATTCTTACGCTTCAGTTTGCAAAACCTACCAGAGGAGGGACAGGTTAAAATTAACAACACTGCATGGTTTAAAAATCTCAGCAACATAAACTAAGCAGATGTGCTGGCTTACAGAGGCATCAATCTGTGGCCTCTCTGCTGGCCCCAAATCTGCACTGATTGGCAGATGTGCTATTTAAGTGCCGTGGCGGACACTGAGAGGTCAGGGCTCTCACAGACCTTGGCTGGCAGTGCTGAGGACTGAGCTCTTCTGGGCTGACAGTCAGACCCAGGTGAAGTATCTGTTCTGCTGAAGTCATGTTTTGCATACTGTATAATTTTTTGTATTTCTACTCATTTTTCCCATGCTCAAGGGCATTGAGGGGTGACAGAAGGTTATGCAAGTTTCTCTGGTCATGCCAGGATTGTGTGTGTTACGAAATTCAGCAGCTCATCTGCCAAATTCCCGGCTTAGTGTGCAACCTGGGTGCCTCATAAACTGTCTCTTCTCTGGTTTCCAGCTGATATGTCTGCTGTGGGTATCTGCAGCAGATACTGGACAAGGCAGTTCCCACCAGGTATGCCAATGCAGTAAGGGACAATTCAAAATTAATGTCTTGTTCCTAACAGAAAGTAACGTTTGAATTTTCTTCCTTATGGAGGTGAACTGGTGTTCATCTTACTCTTGATAGCCCTGTAAGTACAAGTATTTCCATTTCCTGCTCTGTAAAATATGTATTTGTCTTGCAGGTGTGTCATGACTTTATTTAACGGCGTCAGTTCTTTCGAGAGCTGCTTAGGAAGGAGGCTTCGTATTTTTATTATTTTCTTGTAATTATTTAATATTAAACTGTTTAGATGCTAGAGTTTAACAGTGGAGAAAGGTGATGGCCAGGCACCTTCAGCAGATGCTCAGTGCAAAAGGCTCATCTCCCACTGGCAGTGCAGACGAACTCCAGTACCAAAAGATCTCCAAGGTGAATGTGCAAGCCTGAGCAGAGGACCAAAAAATAGCAGCTTCTCTGGAAACTGGGCTTCACTTCAGGCTGACTGGAGTAAGGGCAATGGTGTTGGGTAGGTCCCTCTGCACAGGCAGGCAACCAGGAGCGAGTGCAAATTGAGAACTTCCGACCACTGGGTCCATGCGTTGTTTTTTCAGGGAATGCCAGGAAATGGAGCTCAGAAAACAACTGGAGGTAGTCATTGTGGCACCCCCATATTATATATGAGAGTGTGACTGCTATAATTTAAATATCTGGTATAAAATAGTCAAGCATTTGCATGTCACTGAGGACTAAAAGCACCTTTCTGGATATAAAGCCCCCATGGGGCTGCCCTTTGGTGTGGTCAAGGGCTAAATGCTGTATTTTCGCTATGAGGTCTTGCTGCATTGCTTGAGGAAGTTCTTCAGGGCTCTGGGACAAAGGTGAATGATGGTGACACCGGCTGTGCTGCAACTTTGGTTGTAGAGGGAAGTAGACTTTGAAACAGGGGGTCCCAAGAGTCACAAGCATGACTGACATTGTGCTGCAGAAATGAGGCTCCCAAGAAGAAGTGGGGTCATGAGCAGAGTTGATGGTGAATCTCTGGTGGGAAGGCTGGAGAGCCTTTATCTGTAACGAGCTCAGATCCCAGCTATGGTCTCTATGTAAACCCAAATGATCTGACTGTCTTGTGTTCAGAGGGTGTCTCAGGTTTTTTGTTCTCTAAATTCTGTGGTCAGAGAGAAATGTCCATTGTTTCAGGTTACTACTGAAGCACTTTCCCTGCATCCCAGTCATTATTATATGTATTAAACTGAAAGCTATTAAAATGTTTAGCAAATTAGTATATTGGTGTTTGAAGTACACTTTAAAATGCTGCAGGAACATGACTTGTAGCTTGCTAATTCTGAGGTTAACACAGATCTGTACTGTGGAGATCACACATCTCTGTATGCAGGATTTTGGATGTACATTAGCTGTTTAAGCTGACACTGAGAGTATTCTGTCAGCTTCTCAAATCAGCATCAGCAATTTCTTGCATGTCACGTTTAACCACACAAATGTGACTTCCTGTGGCAGACTCAGTGGACAAGTAGAGTAAGATGTGCTAAATTACTTGTGCATTATCTCCCACATTCTCTGGGCTGAAGTTTCATTCTCAAGTAAGGCAAGCCTAGGGCTAAGTAATATCAACAATTTCTCACACCAATAAGAGTGATTAGATCAGTCTAAAATGACTTTAATTATTAATAATATAAATATTGAGGGGGATATTTGGGAGCTGGAAATGAAAAATAAGGTAAATGTTTGTATAAATAGCTATTTGCCTTTTCTATGAATACAAGAAAAGAGCTTCTTTGAAGGTCAGAGAATCATGAGCAGCTTGATACAAGGTAGATCTGTAACAGGTTCAAAGCATGAGATCTTGATTTCTATGAGGGAGCTTTCAGAGGGAAAAAGCTTATGCCAAGGGAGTGTCTGTCCCAAGGACACAATTGTGTCTGTAAATATGAAGGATAGGGGAAGTGTCCAGGTCCACCTGGCATGCTGGAGTAAAGCCCACAGAATTAGGTGTTTGGTCCCAAAGTTAGCTGGTCATGGATATTTTTTACACCTTTTGTGAGCATGATTTGGTGACCCTCCAAAAGCTGTATGACCTTGTCCTGGCTCTAGGAGAAAGTATTTTAAACCTCTCCCATTGCCCCAGAGGTGTGACCTCTGGGTGGTTTGGTGCTGGACAGGGGGTCCAGGGTAGGACTGGAATAACCCTGTGCCATGGCAGGCTCTGCACGGGGCTGCTGGTCAGAGGTGGCTCAGTCACTCAGTACCAAGCTCTGCAAAAGTTTTATTCATAAGAGGATAACGGTGTAAGTAGAGAAAACAGGTCAGTGAAGGAGCACAGTGCAGCTTGGCCACTCGACTTTTCCTCAGTCTGGAACGAGAGGGAAAAGCCTTAGAGACCCTTCAGAGCCAGACTCTCCTCCAAACATTATGGTTTGCTCTCTTTTTCCTGTTTATTCTCTGTGACAGGTCTTTTGTGCTTCCAGCCTGAGCTTTTTGCTTGTATATTTGGATAACCCACTGGGCTAGGTCATGTCAAACCAGTGCATTGTCATGTGATAATTCACAAAAATTACAGGTATTTTCCCAAGAGTCCTGGTGTTATCTATTCAATTTGCTGTTCTTTTTTGGCTATAGATCTTGATAATCTTGGTAATCATATGCTTACTAGAAGCCAGGAAGAAAGGACTGTGTTTTTCAGGTTCTGAACAGATGGAAGAGGAGAGGAGTGTTATTCCAGGACAAAGGCACCTTCCCTGCAGCACTGCCTTGAAGTGGCTGCCCACTCTCACCAGGGCTGGGCAAGAAAGGTCAATGCTGACTCTTTCAAGAATCGTTCAATCCAATTTAACCAATCTGCTGGTTTTTGAAGATGAATCTTACACAGAAGAGATGGATACGAGTGGGTCAAAATGTATCATACAGAATGAAACAAACAGTATTATCTGCAAACTTTTTTTCTTAATTTGCAGTTTTGTAGTATTGAAATGATATTCTATAAATCTCAAATACGAACACTCGATTTTAGATATCACCTGTGAACAAAACTAAGCAGACTTTCTTTAACTTCAGGCAAACAAAAGATACTAGTGCAGAGGTTTGCTATCCCATAGATGTAATGCTTTCAGAATAAACAGGGATGAACATTAGGATTTGGGGTCCCTAGGAAGACTCACTCCCCTCCACATTTAAATAAGATGTCTTTAATTTGCCCCATAGTAAAATGTAGCAAAATTAGAGTAGATGTTGTGCACAAACCTGAACAATTTTGTAATTAAGACCTCTCTATGATTCAATTTTCATATATTTTTATACATAATTACCTATGGTCGGAGCTCAGGTGGATGAGTCTGACTGCATGTTAATGTAAAATAAAATATCAGTAGGAGAATTCCTAATATTTGATGTGTGTGAAATTTGATGGACCTCCATCAAACACCGAATTTTCAATAACTTTTGTGTATTAGGAAAATAAAGCAAGTTCTAGAAGTGTGCAAGCATAATTTTGCGTGTGAATACTAATATATAACAAACTCTTATCATGGAGGAGGAATGTGGCTACTCAGAATTGTGTTACTAAGCACATTTATTACCTGTCACATGTAGTTGACATAAGTAGCAGTGATGTATGGTCCTAAAAAGAACCAAAAATTTTGCTGGACCTTCATGAAACCACTGGTGCTTGATTGTGTTTAAAATAATGTACAGAGAGTAATGCAGAGATTCTCAGTGAGGTTTATAAAGGGAACATTTTCTGGGCTGTTTTCAGAGAAGCCTCTTAAAGCAGCAGTGGGACAGTTGTGCCTTTTATGCATAGGAAGAGCAGAAAGTCTTCAGGATAAAGAGTTACTAAACTCTTGGAGTTGTCTCACTCCATTTAGGGGGAGACAGCAAGCTAGCAATGGGTCCCTGGAGGCATTTTGGATGTTGAAAGATTGATGAAGTGCTTTGCAGGAAAGGATTCCCCTGGTGTGCTGTTTTATGTTCCTCTCTGTTATTTCACTGGAGGCTCAATCCTGTTTCCATTTAAATGAATGATGAAAAACTTCCATTGAGTGCAGGAGAGCAGGGATTGAGCTTGATGTGTTGTTGCTTTATGTCACAGTAACAATTGGTTGTCGTGCATCAAACACTGCTCCTGAGGTCTGCATCTGTGTTTCAGCCACTGGGCAGGAGCAGGTCCTTTGCTGCTGATTTTGGTGGCAGCAAAGCTTGAAGGCAGAGTTGCTGTATCTGCTGGGATGTGGGTATGGCATTGTGGCAATGCTGTGTTAAGGCCCCCATGTCTGGATGGTTAGGTGTAGTCTGTTGTAAGTAAGGATCATTTAATTAAGTTTGACTAATTTAGCAGCTCGTGGTAATCGTGGATTCCAAAATTCATCTGAAATGGAGACAGTATAGGGTTTTAGGCTTGCTCTGATGATGCCAGTGATGTGCTCTTGCTTATTTTAGTGTACAGCAGGGCTTGTAGTGCTTGGCAAGGCTTGAGGAGAAGGATGTCGTGTCACACTGGCTGAGTGTGACTCTCCCAGGAACAACATTTTCCTGGAGCCCCCGGCTCCTGGGCAGGGCATTGCTGTGCCCTGGGCAGCTGATGCTCTCCCCACCTCTGGAGCTGGAGGTGGCACAAGACACTTGCTAGCAAAGGCAGGTGGCCACCATCCATCTACGAGACTGCACTGGGGATTATTTTTAGCCTTTCCACTTCCATATGACAGAAGCAATCCAGTGTACCTGCCCTTTGCTAGTATATTTCTCTCCCATTCTCTCCATCTGTGAATCCAAGGCAGACTTGAGTGTCCCCCAGCAGGTCTGGAGGGTGCAGGCACTGCTGCCACTGCTGCCAGGCTGCAACTCCTGCAGCAGTTGGAGGATTAGGCAGGCTGGAAGGAGCTCAAATCCCTCAGCTGCTCGTGTCAGATATGGAGGAGCTGCCACAAGACATTAGCTTACCTTAAAAAACAGGAGAGAGAGGTGTTTGCTGGGCAAGTACATCAGCAAAGGCACAGCTGTTCTTGAGGTATCTCGCAAAGCAATAGCAGCTGGTGGATGAGCTGGATTTTATGAATTCTGAACAATATAAATAAAATAATGTTTTGTCCTTCTGATCTGAATATATTGCTCTGGTAACAGAATTTAGCTGTTTCTATGATACGTAATAAAAATACAATTTATTCTGAATTTTCCTACCTTGTTCATTATAGAGATGTCTGCTGGCATTACTGATCCCTCTATAAATGCTGTGAGGACTTTCCAGGCTCTTACTCACAGCCTGGAGGAGGTCTGTGGGCTACCTGGAGGCTGTGCAAAGTGATTGACAAAACAAGCCAGAGTAGTAGGCTTTAGTGTTCCATGGGGGATACATTCTGCCTTGGAAATCTTTTTGAGACCCACAAATCAGAAAAGATTGAAAATTACTGCTGTAATCAACCCAGATCCTCTTAATACTTGAAGTAACGTGCTCCCTTTCATTAAAATGATGACAGTGATGGGGTCAGGCAGGTTTGGGTGTGCAGCAGTTGGTAGAATTTACAAGTGGTGTAATTTGGCACAGTGGCAGTGCAGCAACATGGTTTGGCATCACCCAGGAGCTTCTCCTTTTTGTGTGTGTTTGTGTGTGTATGTGTGCATGCTAGGGAGGCAAACCCAAACAAAGAGGGAGGAAAAGGATTTGAGTGCAAAGCAGATTAACTGCTTGCTATTGCATTGTCGAAAATTATTTAATATGGCTTGGGCTGAGGAAGGGAGGTATATATACATACCTATATATAGGTCTAATGTTAACAGGACAGTCATGAACTTATCATTTAGATGCACTAACTGAATCATAAATGCATCATAGGGTGCACTATTTGCTTGTTGAAAATCCCTGTTACATTTAAAAATCTCAAATCTCCAAAATTTACAGGATTCATTTTTTTCTTCAACTTGTATTCCCCCTGGTATAAGAAAACTGGCTGGGAGGTCAGGAGAATGGAACTGAAATTCTGACCTGTATTGACATGTCACAGCATTTGCCAGTGGCATTTATGGCCCTTGAAGTGTGTGTTTTATTATGATTCTCTATATGTTTATTAGTCAGGATATGACTAATAAACAAGAGGTAATGTATTAAGTAATTTCTGTGACTGTGAGGGAGAAAAATAGTTATTTACACTATACAAAATAGTGGTCAAATACTTCAATTCTGGCATGCATCCACGTTTGTGGACTCCCCTTCCCCACTTTCTTTGCTACCAGGACGAAGGAAAAAAGCATTCCTGTGTGTTTTGTTCCATGTATTCTGGGACTTCTAAGTGCGTCAGTGGGTCTGGGTATTAGGCGTCAGCTGGATTAACTTAATTGATTTCTTCAGTTTACCTAGCATGGCTTTTGGTTCAAGGTCTGCTTGCTTCCAGTTTTAAATGTATAACTCAGCTGTGGGTGTCACGTTTGTTTTGTCAGCAAGCTGTAAAATATTGGTAGGTTTTCATGCAAATGTAAAAGGCTTCGCTTGCCAATAGATACATAAAATAAATAGAGCATTCATGATGTTGGACAGTTTTCATAATGTTTATGTGATGCAGGTTATTTCTCAGGGCTTAATGTTTTATATAAAATATATTATTGGTTCAAAACAGCAGCATACAGGAGGTTTTTAAAGTCTGTGAACACATAACATGTCAGCTTTAATTTAACAGATCCCATTCAAAGGATTAGCAGATCTCTTACAAAACACATGTTGAAAGTACTGATAGTTTCTGTTGGGTTTTTTTTTTCCCTTTAGAAGTTTTAAGTAATAAGCAATAAGCAGCAAATTCAGTCTTTTTCCTGATTTTTTTGTTTTTCTCCCCAGTGAACAGAGTATTTGCCAAGCCCGAGCTTCAGTTATGGTCTATGACGATACCAGTAAGAAATGGGTGCCAATCAAACCTGGACAGCAGGGATTCAGCAGAATCAACATATACCACAACACGGCCACAAACACCTTCAGGGTAGTTGGAGTTAAACTGCAGGATCAACAAGTGAGTAACTATATCAAGTTTCCTGTAAATTAACCTTTGATCTCATTTGGTAACCTCAGTACTATACCTAATGCAACATTTCCTGCTCCCTGCAAGGTGTCTACTAGTCTGTTTATACTCCAGTGATTCAGGTTTTGTATAATTTTTTTGCACACACAAATTATTACTGCTTATTTGAAAAAAGAATGTTTGGTAGATGCCAAAGAGATTTAAATGTTATTTCTTCCCCCACTCCCCGCAATTTTTTCTGGTGAAATGAATCTTATTCACTCTGCAGGTTTTGCTCTCAGCTCCTCCCAAATTACTTTTTACTTGTTTTTAGTACTATATTAAAAATAGAAATAAAAATCAATTGTTCTGCACTGCTGTCTCACAAAGAGTGGTTGTTACATTGCTGTGATAAGCAATTAGTTCCTTGTAATGCACTTTAAAATCCTAGGTGCACACTGTGATCTGATTTACAGCAGACTAATTTTGCAGGACCTCCTTGGGTATTAAAGGAATAATATGGGATTTAGATTATCAGAACTGGGATCAGACCCCCAAAGCACGATGCTCAGCCCAGAGCTGCCACGGCGTGGCTCCGGCAGCCTGGTTCGAGGTGTGCTGGGCAGCACGTGCCATCAGAGCTCCCTAGCCGAGTGTCACAACTGGACCCCAAACAAAAGTTTACTTCAGTGGAGTAGTGGTGCAGTACCTGCATTTTAGAGCAGGAATTCAGAGTTGAGGGCTCCCTCCGTGTGCTGGCATGAGGCTGGTTGGCAGTGGCAGCCCAGCCTGCCCACCTCTTGTGCTCAGCTTGAGCCCTTTGCGTGGCACAAGGATCAGGAAAATGTGGGCCAGGGGTTGCCTGTAGGTTCAGGAGTGGTGTTGCCCCCTGGGAAGGTGAGGCGAGCACTGCTGCTGCTGTGACATTGGCAGGGGCAGGGCAAATCCAGCCAAGCTGAGCCAGGTCAGGCCAACGCAGAGAGCAGGAGCCAGGGCACCACCACCTCTCAGCTGCCACAAATGTTGAATGGATTGATCTGCTTGTGGAAATGCTGATGATCCTCAGCTGACAGCTGTAAAGATGCTTGGGCCAACTGGAAAAGTTACTCAGGTTGCTTACTGGAGGTGATAATGTCTTTGCTACACCATGCCTATAGAGCGTCATCATTCTGAAAAAGGAAAAGCAGAACAAAAATAGGTGGGTTTTGAGCACACTGGTTTTCAGCTCCTTGCAGTGCACTTTTGAAACATCTGCCAAAAGTTTTGCGACTGTTTTTATTCTTTTCTGTAGAGCAGAGGCAATATATGAAAGCAGTACCATTCAGAAATAGAAAATATTTTCAAAAATAAATTAAATACAGTGTCTTCTTAGTCAGTTATGAATGCCAGTACTGCCCTGTCCAAGGCCATGCTAATTATTTATTTTACATAGCCAGCAGGTGAATGTAAATTTTCAGGTGACTGCAATCTAAGATGGAACTGAATAGCTGGTGTAAAAGAAGAAGTCATAAAGTCAATATGTATATGTGTAAGGGAGACTAAGTACCAGAGGTCTGTATTAATCAGACTATGCTGTTTAAAGACATATTAAAAAGTCAAATCTTAAGCTGCGCTTCGAACATGCTTTGCGTTAACTGTAATATTTTGCTTGCGAATGTTCCAGCTCATGAAGATGCTGCATGCTATCTAAAAATCATCTCAGTTCAGAAGGAAGCAGGTAGAAGAACATATTTCTCTAGAGTTTAAAGACTAAAAATCCTCCTTCAAATAAACAGAAAATACTTACCTTAGTCACCTAAAACTGCCTGAAACAGTGTTCCCCTTAAATATGATTGCAAAAATCCAGTATTATGAATAAAGTCAAGACAGCATAGTAATATTCAAAGGAACACTGAAAGTCTCAAGATTCAGAATTTAATATATTTTTTATGAGTCTCACATGAAATCATAAGCTTGCTAGGCTTGCTAAGTATTTAGCATTTAAAGAGAATAGAAATGAATTATTCTAAAATAATTCTCTGTTCAAGCCATTTCATGCTTGCTCTCAGGTTCTGTTAAA
This sequence comes from Ploceus nigricollis, assembly GCA_013399945.1. Lineage (NCBI taxonomy): Eukaryota > Metazoa > Chordata > Aves > Passeriformes > Ploceidae > Ploceus > Ploceus nigricollis. Next base: position 490,560 of record VXBC01000338.1, on the reverse strand, counting down.
TCTCACTGAAACTGAGGCTTTAGTGAAGCTGTTGATTTGCCAGAAAAGACATATTTATCTGAAAAGGAGCAATCTTCAGCTAAAATGTGATTTGGCATATGATGAAGCTAATGAAGCTACACAGATTTTTGAAGAGTTGAGAAACTAGTTTAGAATATGTAATAAAACAATACCATGGAGGAACAATTTAAAATTTTCTTACATACTGTTTGTCAAGGCACAGACTATAGTAATCTTCGTGGCTTCATCCCTGCCTGACTCTATTTCCCTTTTAATTTCATTGGTTTATATTGCAGCTCTAATAAGATCTCTCTTTAATTTTCAACCTCTTTTTCATTTTCTACATATCTTCTTCTGTAGAATCCTTGTCTTGTCTCTGTCTAGATATCTTTCTGTTTTCTAACCCTTTTTTGATGCATGTGCATTACACTGTATTCTCATTCTGCTTACCTTATCTCCTTATCACCTTATCTCCTTCTCTGACAGTGTCTGAAAGGTTCACTACAGACAAATATGGTTTGTAGAGCAGCAGAACTGGAGCATTGTTCTCCTCCCAGGAAGTGGCCAGCAGATCTGGCTCCCTCTGCGTGCCTGGGGAGGTGCTCACCGCGTGTGGTGGCAGCGCTGGGTTACAGACCAGCAGCACCTGAGCTCCCCTGTCTGCTCTGCACAAGGTGCAGCCTTGCACAGGCTCATGCTGGCCTGAGCAGGAGCCTTCAGAAAACCACAGGTGCAGTCTTGAAGCTTTGAAGTCGCCACAGGGGCCAGAACTGGTTTGAAGCTAAGGCGAGAGCAGTGTTGCAATCGCTTAATGTCATAAGCTTTGATGTTTCCTTGAGGCCTTCATTTTGGACTTGATGTCCATTGAGGTCTTTTCCAACCTGAACAATTCCATCATCCTGTGATTCTTGAAGACAACAGTCGCAATCACGTCTTTTACACCCATGTTGCAACTTGCCAGCTGTTGTTGTTACCTGGCCTGTTGTAAAGGTGACATGTGTGAACTTCAGTCACCATGCAAGAAGTTCACAAAGCTAAAAAGCAGTAGCTCCCCATTCCAGAGTCCCAGTCACGGGAAGGTTTAAAATTAGGACTTTACATCAAGTGATGTCAGTTCAGCATGATCTCATCACCCAAAGGCACGAACTGAACAAACAGGCAGGGAGGAGGGTGCAACTCAAAAGTGAATCACATCTCCTGAGGGGCTGGTGTGTTCATGTGGCTGAGAAGTGAATGTAGAAACAAGGCCTTGGGGAAGGTGAGACATTTTACGTGTGAACCCAAGCCAAAACTGGAACAGGGACGGGATTCTTGCGATGTAAGCTAACCACAATATTTGAAAAGAAAGAACCAATTAATCACTGTTGTAACTTATTAGAAGTTCGTCAGGCTTGGGCCTGCCTGCAGATGTAAAGAATCTGGCCTCAGCTGTAGCAGTTTTTATATCCTTGCTGTTTTAGCAGTCATGCCTGCTCCCTGAGAGATGAGCCTGAGCGCTGGCAGCATGGCAGGGCCCAAGCTGCTGAACCATTTTGTGCTCTGCAGAAACAAGCAATTGTCTTGTCCTGGTTCAATAAGCAAGAGTATTGGCAGTGAGGCTTCTGTGGGAACTCTTCCCATGATCCTGACTGTGTTCACACCTCAGGTGTTGCCCTGAAGCCCACTCCATCCCTTCTAGCCCCATTCCTGGGAGTCCCATCAGCCACCACCATCGTTACTGCTGACAGCTCACAGCTCCGCAGTCAAAAGGAAGGGCTTCTTGGTTTTGAGCTTTTGTACAGACTCTAAAATTCCCTGTTGCTCCAAGGGAATTTTACCTACACCTGAAACTCAGGTGAAAGGGTGAAGGAGAGTACTGGGTAGAAGTGAAGCAAATCTTTTTGTTCTAAACATTATAGTGATGGGAACATTGAAACATGTCACCATAATGCTATGCATGACTGGTCTGTGAAACTCCTTGCCATATAAGATCATTGGAATACAGAATTTAACAGGCTTCAAAACAACACAGACATTTGTATCAGTAAGATATAACACATTACAAGAGTAAGACTACATTGACTAAGGCTACATTGTTTCAGGATATAAAATACTAAAACAGGGTTGAAAAGGAAAAAAGTGGCATATAAAATGTCATGTTTCAGCTTTCAAGTCAGATTCTAAGGGAAGAGTTATAGGAAGAACTGTTTGCCATGGACAAATCCATTATTTATTTCTTCAAGATTTCCAGTGACAGCTTCTCCAATTCACCTATTGTAGACTATAAGTGAAGATTCAAAGATGAACTCTTGGTCTGCTCAGCCTGGCAGATGTGCTCTCTTACTGACATAAGAAGCTTTAGAGTAAAGATCCCTTAGAAGCACCTGTAAAAAAACCCCTATGCTTCAAACAGGGAGATCTTTATTTTAATTACTGCTCTGAAGCACTTCATTATGATCATGTGCCTTGTAAAGTCTCCACACCATCTGTACAAGACACCTTTGTGCACTCATTCTTAACAACAGCAGGAGGTCCCCTACTCTTTTTTTCCATTTTCTATAAACACAAGCCAAAGGAGATAAAAATGAAAGTCTGGCTATTTTAAGCTTCATTTCCCAGTGATTCATTTCTCAGTAAACTCTGATTTGAGTTTGAAGTCAAGGTATTACATGTGTGGGCATCCTGATGATACCTGAAGGTCAACATTCAAATTCTGTCTTTATTCAATTAAAGGGATCTAACCCTCAGAACAATGCAGATCCTTGGAGTTCATTGGAAGCAGGTTCTGAACAGTTTACCTGACTTCCATTAAACAATTTTTGGCATAGATTTTTACAATTTCTGTCTTTCATTATACAGCTGCACTGCACCCTCTGGTGCTCTTTGGGCTTTGATAGTGGTGTTCTTTGAAACAGAGGTTTCTGTTAGTAGGTGAGAAAGACTCACTTTGAAAGCCTGATAGAAGCTCACAATCTTTCTAAACTTTTCCTCAAAGATACTGCCTAAGCCTTCCCTTGGGTGGTCTACTCAAAAGTGGTTGGAAGACTTAAAAATTGGTCCATGTTAAAACTGTTGGTTTAGAAATCCAGGCATGAGTCTACTTGATGCTCAAGAGACTCTTTGAATGTGAGCAACATTGGTACAGGTTCTCGCAATGCTCAGTAGAAGAATGGGGGTGATGTCACAATTTTTCAAGGAGAAAAGGCTATCCAAGCTGTCAGATACAAGAGGAAGTTCAGTGCCTCTGCTGTGAGCAGTTTTCCCTTCATTCTGGTTGGTGTGGGTGTCTTCCCACAGAGCATGTTGGTGAGGCAGTTCCCATTTCCAGGGGACTAATTCTTGGGAGCCTGCATACCCAGTGTCGGGCTGCATCTTCCTTTGGCTCACAGGTCAGGGATTTCTCAATGAAATGTGTCAAAAACAAAAGCAGTGTCGGTCTGATTGCTTCTCAATGCATTTTCACGGAGTCTTAGTAATGATACTGGTTTGAGTGCAGCAGCTGGACCATCATATTTGTGCCTAAAGCTAGACCAAGGATTCAAAGAGTATCTTCTCATCACTCTCTAGTGCTGGCTCTGTAAATAAATGCATCCTAGAAATAAGAGTATTTCTGTAATCATCTTGGGGTCTAGTGGCTTCTTTGCTGGTTTCCATAATTTTTTGTATATTAATACAGTAAAGTTACAAGACATCTGTTAAGTATATAAATGAGACAGTGTTATCCTTCAAAAATACTAACGTGTGTTAAACAATTTGTTCCTTATTAGGTGCTCATCTAATGTTTCTCTGACAGTTTAAACTGGCAATCCACTGAAAATTCAAAACTCAGAGCTAGGAGCCGTTAATCTTTGAAATTAATCTTTAGTTTTTGAAGTCTGCCCATATAATTAAGAACTGTCAGTCATTTATGAAAAATATTGTTGGACTAATTAAATACACTGAAGCTTTTTAGTTGCAATCATAGTGTTAACAGAAAACTTTCCAAAAGGCTGGTCAGACTGGGAAAAAAAAAATGTTTTCTGGTATGTGGGGTCCACCTCTAACATAAATTCTGGGTACAAAGTGGTACAGTGGTGCAGTGGCCACTCCTGCCTCTCCACCCTTAGCTAGAGCAGCTGACACTTTTATCAGTGGAGGTTTCTGTCTGGATCCCAGCTGTACTGTGTAGCTGGGTGTCCCAGTGCCCTGCCCAAAGATAAACAGGGCATTGTATTTAGCAAAATTGTATTTTGTATTTTTAATCAAATTGTATTTGATTAAATTTCAAAAGAAACAGCCTTCTGCTGCAGTCACCCCTTACCTGGAAAACACCACACGTACAGCAGGGGAGAAGGTGGGAGAGGAATGGTTGTCTGGGTTTGTCTGATTCTAAAGGAAAAAACTAAACACAAGAAGCTAGTGGTGGTCAGACACATGGGAGGAGGAAAGCAGAACTGGTGCAATGAGTCAAACATTTATGTGCTATAGGGCAAGGTTAGTACCAAGAGCTCTGTCTGGCCCTTTTTCTGACAATTGTGCATGATCATCCTCCAAAAGATGGAAACAGCTGCTGGCCCTCGCTCCTGACAGCTGTTTGCAGCATCTGCACAGCTGCATCCTGTGCAGGTGCTGTAGAAAACACGAGCAGGTAATAGATTTTGCAAAACTGGCTTGCAAGTCCCCGAGGCTGAACTGAACTGCTGTAAATCTCACCCCCAGATGTGGGTCTTCTGTCACTGAAACTAACACTGCCTTACTCAATGTGCAGCCGTGTAGGAGCTGCCATAGGAGCTGCCTCTACCCATTTAGATAACCTTCACACAAGGGCTGGGTGGGCTTTTTCCCACTGAAAACAGAGCTATTGTTAATCCTTACCCCTGTTTCAAATCACAGGTAGTGATTAATTACTCAATTGTGAAAGGACTGAAGTACAATCAAGCAACACCTACCTTTCATCAATGGCGCGACGCACGGCAGGTCTATGGCCTGAATTTTGCAAGCAAAGAAGAGGCTACCACGTTCTCCAATGCAATGCTGTTTGCTCTGAATATCATGAACTCACAAGATGGAGGTAAATTAATCTCTCTTAATCTGTGACCTTTTAAGGTGCTTGTTACCAATCACCTAGTGCAGTTGTGTTGGATATTATGCCATTATAACACACGTGATAATAAAAAACCTGAGCCTTTAGATCAGCACGTGCTGTGGTATGAATTGCATATTTTCAGATTTTATTTCCCTTTCTGCTCATTTTTCATGGTGCCTTAACTCACCATAGGAAATCAAGAGTTATTTGGGAATGCCTCATCAGGCAGCTAGCCCCACTGGTTTATGTGGATCTTTATATCTGTTGTTTTACATATGAGATGGCAGAATAAAACTTTAAGTAAACAGAAGCTAGAGTAAAATTAGCAAAATCTGACAGGATAGGACTCAGAGCTGGTATTTCCAGTGTGTTGGGCCAGCTTCAGCCATTGGCTCTTGTGGGTCAGCTTTCCAAAAGAGGAGTGTGGGGCACCTTGGTTATTGAATACTATATTGACTGTAAAATAACTTAGTGGTGAAGTTTGCTGTTCTGTGAATTTGTCATTGCATTAGCTTGGACTGGGGCCAAAATAAAGTCCTGGTTTCTCAGTGGAAACCAGTTTCTGGTTTGTGGTATCTGGATGAAGCACTGCCCTCAGTTACATGCTTATGACTTCTCTGCAGCTCCTGGGCTGGGAACAGAGCAGTCCTTGTGTGATGTCTTTCTTTTTTTGTTCCTGCAAAAACACACACCACAGCCCTATTTCCCTTTTGCAAACACGATGAGTCAAGGTTTGCATCACATACTGCCATCCAGGTTTCACTGCAGTGTTCACTGGTGATGGACAGCAGCTCTTCAGAGGGAGATTGTCTCCTGACAACCTTCAGTACACAAATATGTCTTACTAAAAGGTGTACTTGTAATGTAAGAGTTCAGATTTTTTTATTTTGCTATTTGTGTTCTATTAAGCTGGCAAATGCAAAATTCATCAAAAATCAAAACATATTTCTAATTCTTAGCTATATTTAGAAGTACTGAGGACTTAATTCTGCTTTCTTCATCTTGAACATTTTCAGCTGTAGTTGTGCCACAGCAGGAGACTTCATGAGGAAATCTGGCCAAGATTCACCAGTCCTAAACTCATGAGAGTCTGAAGAGTACAGAGCTCTTTGGCTGCTCAGATGTGCCCACCCCTTTTAGACCTCCAAATTTGGGTACTTTGACTATGGTCTGTGTGTAGTGATTGGTTTAATGTCTGTGATGAGTCTGCCTTTCTTCCAAAAGCCCTTAAGTTTGGGTTGGGTTTTTTTCCCATCTGTCTGTTCCCATCGAAGGGAGTGAAGTTTTTGCAGGATTTTGAGTTTCCTTCAGGGTGGTGCCTTGTGGAAATGCAAGTCTCAGGGAAAAGATTTATTGCTTGTAGGCTAAAATACAAGAAACTGCTTTAAATTATGTTAGCTACACCAAGCAATGAACAACAGGTATTTTTAAGAAAGTATTTTTGAGCACTTAAAAAGCCTATTAAATTTCTGAGAAGCTTATGCATATACAGCCAGAAATAATTTGCATTTTGATTTTTTGGGTATTTTTAAATTCATTTCCTTAGCACACCAAAAGTGTGTTTTAGATGCTTTACAGGTTTAAAATCCAGTCCATGCTGAAGAGCTTGTATTTAGAGTTTGTAGTTGTCACATTCAAAGACGTGAATTGGATCACAGATAAAAGATTTTATTTTCTGGACAAAAAAAAGAATGGTCTGGTAAACATTCAGTGTTCAGCAACCCTTTTTGTCTCACAGATAAAGTGTTAGAAGTTTCAAAGATTGCCAGCTGTCCCATTCTTTACAGCTGAATTTGTCAAAAAAAACCCCTCTGCTTCTATGAAACAAATTCCAGAAACGCTAATTTTTCATTTTTTTAAATTATGGAATTTATTTGCCGAGGTATTTCTCTTTAATATTAGCTACACATTGATGAAGGATTAGAATGAAGCTTTTTATATCATCATAAGTTTTCCCATTACTGCAGTGATCTCAGCATGCAAATTGACAGCAAAAGTACATAATGGATATAAGGTATAAAATGTTTTTTCATATCTGCTCTTCCAGGCCCTTAAGCTTTTGTGGGCATGAATTAATGTGAGTAGGAATTCACACAAGCACACATATCCATACATCTTTTCAGGCACTGCCACTTCCTGCATACTCCATCCGTTCTGCTGCCTGCATGCTGCATTAGGGTCTGCTTTTTTCATATGGAAAAATCATTAGGAAAAAAAATGTGTTTATTGTATCTATGCATCCATGTATTAAAGTTGCCCATGTGCTTATGCAGATGGATGGCAGCTTTAAGGGGTGCATTTGTACGCCCAAATCATTTTCAAATGACTGGGTCACTTCAAAAGAACACACAGTTATGAGCTAGTGATGGGAATTACTGTACTGTCCCTCTTCTTCAAGAGAGAAACTGCAATGTCCAAGAACAACCACAAGCACTGATTTCTCTGTTCTGACAGCTTGGGACACAAGTGAAAACTAAACCAAGTGCTTTGTTAAATGCCAAAGGTTAAATGGGCTGAATCAGATCCCACAGCCAGACTGTGTTTACCCATGTTACATGTCAAGATCAGTGTCGGGGCAGGTGTCTTCCCAGGAGTGTGACACCCCAGAGTTTGCAAAAGCTGGGAGAAAAGCCATAGCCTAAACTCTGTGGCTGGTTGTGCTTCTGCAGTGGATGTACCCATACTCTTACCCATGGGGATGGCTGGCCACCTTACACGTGTCCATGTTCTCAGTGCTCTGGTGGGAGCCTCTCCCATTGCACGTCCCCAGGGTGGGCAAAGCAAGCCTTGAAAGAGGTGAACACAGACCTGGCTCATTCTTGTGCTTTGTAAGGATGCTGATGGTTAGGTTAGGGGTAATCCAAAATCAGATAAAATGGGACTAAAACCGAAATTATATTACAAATATGTACCATCCTTCCTTTAGAGGTTGACATCTGCCTCACTGAATCACAGTTGTTTACCTGCCAGCTTATTTATGTGCCTAATTACTTTGATTTCCTTATACATCTCTTTAATCTGTTCTCCCTTACAAACAAAAGGAGAAATGTTCGTCCTGAGCCAGCCTGCAAAATGAGAGCAGATGATAACACTGACTTGCTCATTACCAATCTCTTGCTTACAGTGCTTTAATGGTGTCATTTAGTAAGACCATTAATATGACAAACAACTTCCCATTTAATTGTTTTTCTTTCATGGCTGTCCACTTTGAGAAGTCAGACCTTTCACTGGCATGAGTTACCTGGTAAGCCACCAGCTTACTCTGTCATCTGCAGCCAGGTTTCACTGAGGGCAGAGCATCACCCCTTCCTGCCCCAGGAGACTGTGGAAGAATTTTGCATGGATCCTGCCCACAGGCTGTTTGATGTTTCATGTTTTTCAGGACTTACATCCTCTGAGATTTACCAAATGCAATGACTGGTGGCAGGGTAGCATGGTTATTGGAGCAGGACATAATGTGAGAACATTAGTAAGCTAAAATGGGCAAGTTCTTCCCCGCCATAATTTTGTAGGAAATCCAGTGGTGCCTGTAATGAAGGTAACTTTCTGCAGGGCTCAATGGAGCCTGTACTCTCAGTGCTTCCCCCAGTGAGTGCTTACACTTCCAGGAGAGAGGGAATGAGACTATTTTCTCACCTTTCTTGTTCCCCAGTTTTCTGGGGACGGGCAAAGGAATTCTTCATCTTTTTCTTTCCTTATTTGCTCACTTCAGACGTTGAGTCCCAGCTGGTTGCTGGCACCTAATGCACGTTCCCATGCATCAGGGGACAGTGGTTCAGCTTTGTGGCTTGGCGTGACCAGCTCTGAGGGCATCTTGTGCTTCCATGGCTTAAAAGACTGGGTACCTCTTGGAGAAGAATTAAGACTCTGATCTGTGCTGCTGGTAAATGCTGCCTGTGACATAGTGAATATAATGTTTTGTGAACTTCTGCTTTCCTTTTGATGTCTGTGCCCTGGGGACTTAGATAGTTATTGTTGACTTACAATGTATGAAAATTCCATTTCTAAATGTAAACACCACATGCTGAAATGCCTTATGCAGAGAGCTCGTTGCAGAGTTAATCATAGTTAGAGGTCAGCTGCCTTATCTAAGAAGGGAGAAATTGGAGGAAAGCTTGAAATAGGAGAGAGGTTTGAAGAAAATTAATAGTGATTTATTTCTTTATTTATTCCTTGTAAGAAAGCCATTTTCTTGTTCTAAGTGTCTTAGAGACTACACAATACAGACATAGGTCATGGAGGGTGCAGAGTTCAGCCCTGTGCCTTCAGCTTCACAGACCCAGCCTTGCCTCTGCAGGGAGGACGTTTTGGTAGTCAGAAGGATTGCTCCTCACTCCTCTTCCTCTGGTTAGAAGATCTGCTGCCTTTTCCACCACTGTGGATTATTTGACATGCATTTGTCCTTGATTTTATTAAGTTCTTGGGAGTCTGAGATCTTTTTCCATTCCTTCAGTCATTCTGCTTTTATCCTTTCAGAAGTGATGACATGTCTGTATTGCTGGGAGGAAGTTCTTGAAAAACACTTTGGAGAAATAAAAGAATAAAGCTTTGATTCATCAAATAGCAGATAAACTGGCAGAATGTACCATACATTCTCTCTCCTAGTTAGATGCCCTAAGTATTTGTGAGGTTTCTGTCAGTGAAGGATGTGTGTGAAGATTATGGTGCACTGGATTTCAGACAAAAGTGTACACAGGGTTTTTTATATTTTTTCCTAATGTTATATTCAGTTATATTAACATTTTGACAGCTAGTCCTGCATCCTTCAGTTTTTCAGTGGCAGTAAAGTGTAACTTCTGGGAAATTCAGTCATCTAAATTCATCTTCTACAAAGCAGTGTCTGTTATATTTGATAATATTGCCCCAAGACTTCCCAGCACCACAGAGGACACAGTGTGGGAAGACAAAAGACTTCATCTTCATTACAGCACTGCATAATACATAAAATAGCTCATCAATAATGGAAGGGACCCACCACAGAATACAATGCCCACTTGCAGCCAGCTGGTTCCAAAACTGTTCTGGGGTAAAGAGATCTGTGCTCCATGCAAGGTGTTTTGCATGCTGCACTGTGGACTCGTTTCCCACACTATCAGGTGTGTTGTTGCAGATTATAAAGCCCTAAGATGGTGTATTCTGTGCAAATTTTACTTTTCAGAGTTCTAATAATATTTAAAAATGCATGTAACTTCAGATGGCATAGACATTGCAGAACCATAAGCATGCATTCTGCTGCAGGTCTTTCAATCAAGTCATTCCAGACATTGTTCCTATTTATAATCTAGGCATAGAGAACTTGTCAACAACAAACTTTTGGACTCACTAGTGTAAATATGATCCATGTGGTCGGACACCCAGGGCTAGCCAAACTAGCAGCCTGCAGGCAATGGTTAATTGGGTGCATGTGAAAAATACAAAAAAAGTTCTGCTCCTTTAAAACACAAAAATTTTCCCAGGGGAATAACTGTTTTCTGACTGACATCTTTCAAAAACACCAGAAAACGGTTTAGAGAAATAAATTTCACAATGTTTCCAGACTCATGCCCACACCAGTTTCAGTATCAACTTTAGTCACTCAGAAATGTTCTGCAGATAGGGGGGTTTCTGATCTAAATTGCTGTGCTTTGTAAGTCAATGAAGAGGGAGGGAAAATTCAAATATGATGATGAGCTTTTTCCTTTCATCTGCTGCATTGCTTTATCACTGAAACTGTTCCAGAAAAGTCCACGTGACATACAGAATCTTTTAGTATATTGCTTACTATAGAAATAAATTCCTTCCTTTGCCAGTTGGACGGGGATGAGCTGTTACCCAGCAAACTAGGTGGGAATTTATTTTCCTGCAGCAGCCAGTGAAAGGCTGTGAGGGCAGGAGTCCCTTGTGACCCCAGCTGTAAAATATCAGCTCAGCCACAGGACCACACATTGTGTTTAATTCCCAAAACTTCTTCTTCCTGTGCTGAGGGGGATGACAGTCCTCATACAAGCCCTCTGCCCATCCTTCCAAAATAACCAAACTCCTCCTGGAATAATAGGCACTTCCTTGCAGGCTTCCCTTGCCTGCCAAACTGCTCAGGTGCCATCTTTTCAGGTTACCCTGGGCTTCCTAATTGGATATATGACATTTCACAGGATCAAAGTTGGAAAGGACTGAGTTGGAAATGACTTACAATCATCAAGTCCATCTCTGAAGTGAATGGCCCATAGAGGGATGGAGCCCACAACCCTTGCATTATTAGCATTAGGCTCTAACCAACTTCTAGGAACCTGGGTACACTTCATATTATGAGAAACATGTTTCGAAACAGAACTGGAAGAAGTTGGCCCAGCCAGGAGAAGCAGTGAGTAAAACTGGTTAATCTTCTATATTAGCTTGGCTCCAGCTGACTGGAGCACAGGAGGTGAATTGATTTGTCCATGACTGGGATTACAGACTCCTTTCAGTGCTAGAACTGTAAATATCATTGCTATTATTCATCTGTCAGGAAGTATCAAACCACTAGTTAATTATTCTGCTCTAGAGAAGGTGGCATTTTTTCAGTTCAGTTTTTCAGTCCCCCAGATGGTAGGGATCCACAGCAGAAAGTTTTCCATGGCACTGAAGTGCTCTCACAACATTATGCAAATAAAGACCCATGACATGTTGGTTGTGTGCCTCTCAGCCACTTTCCTGCAGGACTCCATTGTACCCCCGCTCAGAGCCAGAGCCGCTGTCCAACGTCTGCAACAACAAAAGGTGCCTCTGTTCTTTGAAGAGCATTATAAACCTAAAGGCTCTTGAGTCTCATGCTGATGCTTTTTGCTGTGCTGAACTCTTCTGCACTAAATCAAAACCACTTCAGGAAGGAAACTGTGTGTGGGAAAAAAAATTGTTGAGAGATTTAAGAGAGATTTGCACATGTTGACTTGTTCTAGCAAGATTCCCTTGCACCATTGCCTTCAAACCCCTGTTTTTCTGAGTGTGGTGCAAACTGGCGAAAATTTCCAGAGCTCAGTGATAGAAGATTCACTGTGGCTTTTTCACTAGAGTATAGTCAGTGACAGAACATTATATTAGCTTAGGAAAAAAATTAATTATCAACATTTAAAAAGTCTATTAATTTATGTGCAAGCAGTATAGGCCAGATTTTGGCAAGTGTTCATTTGGAGACCATTTATAGAATTGTTTGGGTTGGAAGGACCTTAAAGATCACCTACTTCCAGTCCCCTCCCATAGGCAGGGGAATTTCCTCTAGATCAAGTTGCTCAATGCCCCATCCAGCCAAGCCTTGGTTGCTTCTTTTTATGTAATAGACTTTCTGTATTCTCAGCTAAGAGCCAGACTCTATAGTAGTTTGTCTCTGCACAGTAACTCATCTACTCCCCTAGCTGTGATCCCACTCCTAGCAGTTAGTAATTGTGTGACCATGATTTTCCTGTTAATGGGAGTAGAACTATAAGCATCTGTAGCACTGGGTTTTGTACCTGAGCTGGGATGTCTGTGTGGTCAAGAAACAGTAGCAGATGCTCTTGGTACAGTCAGTTATGTACTAGGTGTCCGTAAAGGCAAAATTCATCCCATTCTCCCTCTCCTTATCATCGCTGACTGTAAAGGATTGATGCTAAGAACCCTTCTTTGGTCCCTGACAATTTTACTATCATCTTCTTCCAAACTTTCAAATAAATGAATTAATGATTTCTAATTATGGTGTAATTAATTAGTAACTACAATGATAATCAAACCTCTAGTTTAACAATAATAAATTAGGCACCTGAAAACTAATGTGCATAAGGTGTATTTTTAGTGATGCTCTGTGGATTTCCTTGGGACAGTTAATGAGAACTCCCAGGAATACATGTGTGTTGTGTCTGTCCATATATGTATTCACATGAGCAGTGCAGATGAGATTTTCACTTTTCTGACTGCCTGAGCTCTGCAAACAGATGGGCTTTTTGCACGCAATTTTTTTTTTTTTAATTTTATACCAGAAGTGAATTTAGGAAAACATTCACACATATATAGATTGAAGTCAGGAATAAGTTGCTGGGCTAAGAGGATTTTTCACTGATAAAATTGGTAGTATTTTGAATTTCTTTTTTTAACTATGCTGTCATTATGTGCCATAGTTCAGTGTGCAAACAGCACTCACTAAAAAGGTGTTTGTGGTCAAAGCAGTGTTTAGGACCAGGGGACTGTGCAGGGGCAGCCAGTGGTGCAGCTGGGGAGGTGGGGCAGAACTCTGGAACCCTCTCAGGGCTCAGCTGAGGGGAAAGTCTGCTTAATTCCAGCCTCCAAGTGAATCACCATATGCTGCTGCCAGCAAAGCATGTAGAGCAGCTTCTCCTGCTGGCTGGTAATCCCTGGGCAGCTCACACAAAGTCTGTTAATGGCCTTCTTAGGTGACTCTCTGTGTCCAGAGTCTTATTTTTCACCAAGTCAGGGACTCAAAACCTCTAGGTCTGTTGCCTTCTGCAAGCAGAATCTCAGAGCCTTGTGGCAATGACTCGTGATTCCTCCAGTTAATTCTAATGAAGCAACACAGCTGAAAATGGGATTCATTTAACTGAACTTCAGCCATTTAAATGCTAGGCAGTTAGTTTACAATAATTGTGCATTTTCCTTTCCTCTCCACGGGGCGAGGAGGGCTCACCTGGAGGTGAGTGGCTGTAGTCCTGTGCTGCTGGCTGGTGGCCCAACAAGCTGCACAGTCCCTGCCACACAGCAGGGAGCAAACTGTGTGATAGAATGGAGCAGCGTGGGGCCATACTGCAGTTCAGGAAGGAAGTCGTCTCCTAATAGGTGATTTTAGTCCTCCAAGCATCCAGCCTTTGCCCTTGTACGTGCTCAGCTGCACAGCTGAGGAGGACACAGCGTGATTCAGGTCCTGATGGTGCCTTTGAAATTCTGCTCCACCTCTACTGACAAAAAAGCCAAACCCTGCCAAGCAATCGCCGTCAATCAGATTTGCATGGATTGCTTTATCTGTTGGTCTTGATTAGTATTCCGGAGATCTCTGCAGAAAACATGAATTTTAATTCTGCTTCCTCCAGTGCTGGTTTCCAGGGACTCCCTCTGGTGGTTAGAGCAGCGCCTGGGAAGCTGTGTGAGCATCAGCTGTGCCATCCAGCACACTGGGAGAAGTGAACTACAGAGTATTTTGGCTTTTTCGTACCTTTAAATAGAAACTTGGGGTCAAAGTCACTGAGGTTATCATCTCTTTTGACTTCTTGAACTTGCTAAGTGTGCATTGCTCGTTCTTGTCAAGAAATGGTGCATTTCCTTCAGCGTGGCAGGCTGAGGAGCAAGGCTGCAAGGTTCCTGTGTGCTGGTGCTTTTCAGACAGGAGCAGAAGGATGTTCAGAAGGTTGGATGTTGTCAGAAATCCATTTGAATATGGATTGTCCTGAAATTTAATGGATATCCCTTCTAAGGCATTTTAGATTATGAAGTATTTGCTTTTTCTTTTTTTGGCTTACCATTGGCATCCACAATAGAAATGACTCTGCACATTTGAATCTGGGTCCCCAGGTTCCCCTGCATCATTTACAAATACATACATTGCAGTTCCCCTTCTCAAGATGCTTTGCCAGCAGATCTTACAGGACCCTTGCTAAATGCAAAAGAAAACACTTTGAATCAGCAAAACAGCAGGGCTCACTGAACTTGGACAAAAAGAAAGAGCCTTTCAGTGTCCTCTGGAGCCTGCCAAAGCACTAAGTGCTGGTGATGACTAACAAGGGTGGCACATCTAATGCAAAAGCTGGCAAGAGTTACCATGCACAGTGCAGCAGGAGGGGCACCCTCGATCAGGGATGGAGAGGTGGAGGGATGCAGGGAGCCAGAGGCTCTGGAGATGCATGTCCCAAGTGTGTGGACAAGTTTCTGGATCTGCAGTGGAGGCAGAAGGCACCAAGAGAAAGCTTGGTTCTGGCAGAGTCAGCAGGAAAACTCCTGACTCAGATAAATGAGAATTTATCCCTAGTTTGTGGAAGGAAGAGGGATTTTAAAAGTGTAACAAAGGTGAGGATCCAAAGGGAAATGTGCCTTATGCTTCCTGCTGATTGTTTTATTTCTCATCTCTCTGACCTTTCTGATTACTCTAAATATGATATTTCAGCTTCAGAGCTAAAGCTTGAAAATAGATATTTGGCTCTTCAGATGAGCTGGCATTTGATTTCTTTTTTTTTGGTCTGTGCTGTAACATTCCTATGAGAGCACAGAGTAACTGTGGGTTTTTTACTGCTACTGCAATGATTTTCTTACAGGCAACATTGCCCCTGGGTGGCTTTACATTATCTCATCAGACTGTGAGGGCACCCCCAAATCACCTCCTTTTGCTTATCAGTTTACTGGTGTGTCCAGAAATTGCCCAACAAGGGTCATGCTGAATATACTTCTTGTCTTACATCACATTATATTGCAGTCAGATCTTTCAGCACCGCTGTATTTTTAAATAATGTTTTCCCTGACACTGCAAATGGTGCAGAGCATTGTAGAGGCAGACAGCCACCAAAGTGAGCTGTTGAGCTGGGGGCAGGAGCTTTGGTCAGCAAGCTGAAACGCTCAGGGAAACTATTTTAGAGTGAGAAACCATTGCAAAAACCTCAGTGTGCAGAGCTGTGTCCTTGGTCGTGCTGCAAAGGTAAGTCAGCGTGCTGGGTGGGTGCATCGGGGGGGCTGAGGGTGCAGGAGCTGCAGCAGGTCTGCTCTGCAGGCAGGTTTGCTCACACCTTTCACTGCCATGCCTTACATTCACTCTAGTGCCTCTGCAGCTCCTGAAGGTAAATTACAGACCAGGCACACAAACTGAGCTTTTCTTCTGGAGCACTCCTAAAGTGCCTCAAGCCAGGGGAGCTCACTGAGAGGTCCACACCAAGGGTTTTCCACGTTCTTTTAATGGAAACCAATTTTTTTTTCCCAGAAATGTGTTACATTCAGTTGTAGTTTTTATTTTACTAAAATCAAAATTGAACTTTCAACCTTGCCAAGAAGATGAAGTATGTATCTTTCGTTCTGAAATTACATTTTGCTTCACTTTTGGTTTTCAAATGCACATCATGTAAATTGCCATATTTGGTTCTCATGAAGGCAATGACAAAGCCCCAGCTTTCTGATTCAAAATAAAGAGAAATTCAAGCTAAACATTCTTTTGTGTTTCCATTTTGAAGCTCAAATTCACGGCAAATTACAAAACTGTAAAAAGACACGTTTTATTTTTAAAGATGAGAGGAAACATTGTGATATTTTTAAAGAAAAGGAATATCTTTTAATGAGAATTAAACCTCCATACATTTCTGTGAAAATTCAAACATTGTTTTTAAATTAATTTTTTAAATTAAACCCCAAAATTCTACCAAAAGTTCATTTTTCATGGCTGCACTAGGAACAGTAAGGCAGCAATGAGTCCTGGCCACCAGCATCTTGAGTTATTGGATTTCACATTATTTTTATTACATTTATTTTTAGTGTCAAAATTCATTTACAGCTAATGTGAGAACATTAGCTATTTAAACAAAACTGCAGAACATATTGTCAGCTTTCACACTACATAAATTAAACTGTTATTTTCTCATATTACATGAGAAATAGATACAGTAGGATATTTGGGGTTTTCATCATATCACATGATTCTGAAAGTATTTGTTGTGCTAATCAATCAGCTGATTTTTGGGTTTCATTTTAATTGTTCTACAACACTGAGAAAGTGATGATGTCTTCCATACATATGTGCCTTAAAATTAGGTGGTTTTATTTCTTCCAGTTTAATATTGCTTGGAGATTTTGAAATGTTTTTCACTGGGCTTTCATCACCACGTTTCAGTCTTCTCACTGAGCTCAGTGCCTACAGAAGTTACAGTTGAATCTTAGTTTCTTTCATTTTTTCAGCTGAAGCATGTTTTCCCCTCATGCAAGTTCCTGTTGATATGAGAGCACTCAAGGATGAGCTCTAGTAGTCTCTAGGGTTCCTCCCTCATGGCCCAAGTTGTTCAGGGTTTGTCCTCTGCAATGGGTTTATCAACAGGGGTGGTTGGCTGGAGCAAATTTAAATGAGTCTTTTTTTTCTCCCTGTCAGTAGTGGATGGTCTTCCAGAGCTTTTACTTAAGTGTTCTGGTCATGCTATCAATGACTTATATTCAAAAAAGAGCAAACCCAAAATTTGACCTGCTGATAAGGGTGAAACATAATGTCTGTGCTGGCTTCTTTGTGCACAGCACAAAAAAAAACCAAACCAAAACAAAAAACCCAAACAAACCAAGCAAACAAAAACTAAACCAAACCAACAAGAACAACAACCAGCTCCTCCCCCCCCAAACCAGCTGTTTTGGGATGGTGTGTTTTCACAGGAGATACAGTTCTGAAAGGAGGTGCTTTGGGAACCAATCAGGTGGTGTGTTTTTATAGGGCTCTGTGTACAGGGCATGAGATAAGAATTAAAGCCCCAAAATTAGAGGACTATGGCCAGTCTAATGGCCAGGGACCTTGGCATGAAACTGTCTCTAGAAGAGAACTAACAGCTGCACCTTGTGGGCTTGAAATGCCTTGCAGAGGGAAAGAAGCCCTTTGTCATGACCCTGACTTTCATTAAAGTCTTTCATTAACTGACTTCCAGAAGTTATCAGCAGGGCTTTGTCTTGTCAGAATAGATCATTATTTTGGGGTGCTAAAGATGAGGGCACATTTACAATGATGATTGTGTAGAGAGAGTATTATGCAGGGATTTATGTTCATTTGCATGTCAGATTAAGGCTTTATGCCATGCCCTGTGTGAATTAAACACAGATAGCAGTTTTGAGAGTTATGAGATTTTCTGATAGATTTCTATGCTGAATTGCAGTGAAATTTTATATTATCAGATGGAAGTGCCCACTCCAATACATTAATATCCTTTCATATTTGGAACGGATATAAAAATAGATATCACATTGTGTATGCAAATTACTCACCATATTTGCACAGATTTTTATTTCAAAGAAATTAAAATCATTCTATGGAGTCATTCTGACTCCATAGGGGATAAAGTTTACAATGGTAAGACAAAGCAGAGCTGCCTATCCTTTAATGTGACTGGTCCCCTCAGGAAATGGTGCTTCATGTCCCCTGTCTCAGGGGTGTGTGTGGATCCAGCTTCCCGTGCCACACCCCATCACTGCAGTCACCACCAGAGCTGTCTCTCAAAAAACAAAATAGGTAGTGAAGGGAAAGATGACATAGAGAGAGAAATAAAACACAAGAAAGAGTGATACAAATGAAAACAATTGCTCACCAGTGGGGTGATGTCTGGCCAGTGCTTCAGCAGCAGCCCCTGGCCAACCTTCCCCCTAGTTTTGTTGGTGAGCGTGATACCAGGTGGTGTGCAACACCCTTGGGTCAGCTGGGGTCAGCTGTCCCAGCTGTGTCCCCTCCCAGCTCCTTGTGCACCCCCAGCCTGCTCACTGGTGGGGTGGGGTGAGAGGCTTTGTGTAAGCACTGCTCAGCAACAACTAAAACATTCCTGTATTATCATTTCCAGCACAAATCTAAAATATAGCTCCATACTAACTACTGTGAAGAAAATCAACTTGATTGCAGCTGGAACCAGCACACCAGCCTTCTGCAAAGTGATCACCCACACCAGGAGTGCAAAAAACATTGGTGTATTTCTTCCTAAAAATCTGCAGAACACCAACACAACACACAAACATGCACATATACTAATTTTATTCATAGAATCACAGCTTGGGTATGAAGGGGCTTTGGGAAATCATCCCCCAGTAGCGATCAGCCCCTCCCAGTCCAACTCCACCAGTTTATGTACTGATCACAACACACTTTGCTGTGGAATATCCCTCTGGCCAGTTTGGATCAGCTGGCCTGGCTGTGCTTCCTCCTGGCTTCTTGTGCATCTCCTCACTGGCAGAGCACAGGAAACTGGAAAGTCCTTGACTTAGGGTAAGCACTGCTCAGCAACAGCCAAAACATCTGTGTTATCCACCTTATGCACATAACTGAATCTAAAACACAGCACTTCACCAGCTACTAGGAAGAAAATTATCCCAGCTGAAGCCACAACAGGGTCTTTTCCAGCCTAAATGGTTCTGTGATTCTGTGACCTTTCCCTAGCTCAGTTTCCTCAAAGCACCATTCAGCCTGACTTGAACACTTCCCATGATGGGGCATCCACAGCCCCATCAATTAGTTAATACTCTAGTTAGCCCCACTAGTTAATGCTCTATTCCACTATTAACTGAGAGCACTGAGTGCTAAGTGCCAGGTACAGGTGCTGCTTTGCAGGACTGAGACCCTCTCCTGCTCTGTGCCCAGTTCAGCCTCCTCTTCTGCAGGAGGATTTTCTGAGGAAGCGTTTTGAGGGAAAAGCTATTTCATGCAATACTTTGGTAAGGAAAGAAAATTTCTGTGAAGGAAGTGGATTTTCAGTTGTTGGACATCACATCAAGAAGAATTATTAAAATGTGAAAATAATGTTCAGCCAGAGGGTAATGGGATGTGCTGATAGTATGAAATGGGCTTCATGATATTTCAGTGAGAGGTTAGCTCTCACCATAAAATGTGCTAGTTAGAAAAGGAGATAAAATGCTCCCATATCACCAAATGTGAGTTACTGTAGGATTTATGAACACGGTCAGGGCTGTTTTGGTTGTGACTGATGATAGTAATAGACTGCTGTGACCCTGCTACTTCACAACATCTCTATTTAAAGTGTCAGTGTATCACTTTTTCATAATATTGTGAGTCTGTTCCCCCAAATTTCCTTGAGGTGTTATTCATGGCTGCTTTCACAGTTTTTCATCTCAGCTAAGATGATTGATTAAAAATAGAACAACTGTCTTAAAGGTATTCCGTGGCTCAATTCTTCCACTGAATTGCTCTAGCTTGGTCTCCTACCCTTGCTGTATATGTATTTGATCCTGGGAGGAGGTGTGCTGCTACCACGAGTATTTGTGAGAGGGATGTAGCAAGGGAGCCTTCACCAGATACTGAGGAAATGTAACATTGAGCTGGTAAGCCCAAACGTACAGAGAAGAAACCGTATCAAAATTATTCTCTTTCAGTGTAGCCCAGCATATATCTGGAATTATATATATATAAAAAAAAATATAAAAACTTCTACAGAATTGTTCATGTCAAGATTGCAAAACATGGTTCATTTTTAAAATTTCTTTTAAGGGATCACCTCCAAAAGCAAGCAAGTTTTGACAAAAGCTGCTCAGCAAGTGCCTTTGTATTTTTGTATTAGAATATGGTGAAAAAGCAAACCAGTTATTAAATACAAAGTAGTGCTTGTCTCTAACAATGTGTTTTAATAATATGTCCTGTTACTACAGAAGATGTGAATATTTGGTGTCCCTGGTGCCCCTAGGTTTAAAAGGGTTCTATTACAATTTTTTAGTACCACATGTTACAATCTCCTCTCTCTTTGTGATGTGAACTGGTATTACTTTGGCCGAAATGGTAAAAAGTAAATACCTGCCCAGCTGGTGTCAGTGGTGAGGGAGTGACACCAGCAGCCCATCCTGCTGTTCAGAGACATCTCCACACTTGGACCTCAGAACTGCTTTGCTAAAATAGGTGAAGAGTTAATAAACCTTTCACATCTCACCAGCTAAGTAAGTATTGCTGCAAAGGACATCTAACCTGAGTGAGAGGTTCAGAAGAGCCTCTGTGTTCTGTTTTTCGTGCAGCTGCTCCTGTGGGGCCCCACATTCTCTGCCATACCCCTATGCCCATTCCCTATGTGGGATGGGCACTTTCCTAACTTTCAAGAGGTACTACCCCTTGCAAAGTGGCATTTAACATTGAAACTGAGAAGTTTTATGTGTCACATTGGTATTTCAAGCTCTGCTTAGCAAATCTTTGATAGCAGACAGGTGTGATTCACACTGTGGTGCCAGGCAGATGGGTGACATGGGCTGTGGGTAAAGCCATCTCCTGCCTCAGGCTGTGATCTGCCTGATCCCTGGATTTGTGGTCCAGGGGGGCTTGGGTGCATTGTTCCTGTGTGAGCAGAGATGCAAACCAGCCTCAGGAGATGTGTAGTTTTGTGACAGATTTGAGGTGAGATCCCACTCTTTCCCAGAGTGTTCTTCATCCCCTGGGATGCCCCTGGTCACACTGGGATTCACTGGGTCTGTGTTTAGGTGCCAGCTTTTCCCAGCATCTCATTTGAGCACTGTGTCTGATTGCTTAAGTCAATGTCTCTCTTCACATTCTCCTTAGGAAGCTTTTTATAAAATACCAGTCCAGCTGGCTCAGCTCTATCTTCTGGAAGGGGTGATTTGGGCTGCCATCAGCCAAAGCACTCACTGGAGGTAAAACAACCATGTGAATAATGGTGCTTACAGAGCCCTCAGTGCTACTGAGTCCTGCCTTGGACAGCTGGCCTGGGTTTTTCTGTGCCACGTTTTCAAAATAAAAATAACTGCATGTAGCCCTCCGCTGCTTATATCTTTAAACTATTATTTTTTAAATGTAGTAATGATAACTATTAATTAGACAGCTACATGATTGCTAAAGCAGATATCAGTACTTTCACTGGGTGGATTGAAAGAGGGAATCACAGAAGGACAGAACCACAGAATGGATAAGGTTGGAAGGGACACAGTGGGATAAAATATTTGTACATCCAGAATAAGTTAGCTAATGTTAATTCTGACTAGTTGGACTGTAGCCAGAAATAAAATTGCAATTTTTTTCATGTGTGAATCTCAGTTGCTGTTTATTATAACTCTCACAGGTCTGCTTCTCTTACATGGCCTTCCACAATGCACTGACTTTGTGCAGTCACCTCTGATTTAGACGTTTGGTGGAAGCCCAGTCTGTTGAGATGTTTATAAAATGCAATCTATTCCTACTGAAGAGTGAGAGTAGGACATGAGATGATCATAGCACGCAAGTTTTTCTTCTGAATGACCTGTGTTAAAGCTTCTTGCATGAGAGGCTTTCTCTGCTTGCTAACTCAGCTGACCTGTCTGGTCACCTCCACCTTTCTCTGGCAGAAGAGATTCATAGAGCCATTAGAAAATGAATTTCAGCATAAAAGAAGGCAGATCTGCAATTACATCTATATTTTGTTTTATTTTCCAGTTGTAAAGTGTGGTATTTATTTCTCTTTTTTTTTCTCCTGAGAAGATCCAGACACAAGGGATGGCATATTTCAGTAAAGAGGATTGGTGGTGGTTTGTTGTGCCATCTTAGAACAAGTGCATACTGCAAGTCCAATGGGACAAGCTGGATTTAATAACTGGTTATTATATTTTTGTAGCAAGCAGGCAGCAGACCTGCTGTGGGCTCCAGCAGCATTTTGTCTCCTGGTGCTGTCTGGAGAAGTGAGGATCTTTAGTCCGTGGTACCATGTAAAGCAAGCTCGGTCATGTATGTGTAGAGTATTGGTTAAGTGTGTGTCAGGTTTTATGGGATGGAGTGATGAGCTGCTGAGGGGACTAGCAGGAAGATGGGGCACTTTCCTTGCTTTTTTGTCCTTAGTTCCCTTGTTCTCATTCCAGCTGGACAGAAGTCCAGTCCAGGAGTGAGCAGGTGATGGCTGTGCAGCCATTTGAGAAGGCCTGAGCAGCTCAGCACTTTGTGCTGCCTCAGGGAGTGAAAAGTGTCCCATGTCCTTCAAAACCAGTCTGCCCTTTTTAGAGCCTATGAGTACTGGCGCTCTGTCTGCCTCTGGCTGGTCCAAAGTGTACATCCAAAAATCTGTCTGTGTTGGTCTCAGGAGAGAAACCAAAGTGCCTGCCCTGTGGGTTGTCCTGATTTCTCATTGTTGCAATTGATTTTTATTTTTTTATTTGTTGTTGAAAACATAAGCAAAGTACATCAGCTAGTCAGGAACCAGAAATGTATGCAGCTGGTCCGAATCAAACCTTTTCAATGAGGAAAGGATAGGTTTTGGTTTCCAGCCTTTCAGTTCAATCTTCCCAAAAGCACTGCATGAAACACTGGATGTTTCAGAAAAAAATACAACATTTAAATAGATTTATTATTCTGCCAGGATTTATTTGAATTAAAATTCACACTTGGAAGAAGGCTTAGGGGGAAGAAAGCATAATTTCATTTGCTAAGTGATACTAGAAAATTCCTTGAGAACTGTAAAGATCCTGATGGAAAAAAAATCCTGTTTTCATTTCATCCTTTTTTAGGACACTAAGAGATGGCAGGTGGAGAAAGTCTGACAGAACACCTTGTGCATTGGCACAGAAGCAGCATAAAGTCTTTCATATATCCATATTCTGAAATTAATTATTTTCAACTGTTGCAGTGGGAACACAATAGAATGATTCCTGCAGGGCTGCTGTTACAATGCATCAGTTCTGTCTATTCCCTGCAGCCCAGGTTCAGCCTGCAGCTGATGGTGCTTGGCCATGATCAGCCCAGCTGTCAGAAGTGATGGCTCAGAGGTTTATGTTTGAGCATATGCTTGCCTACTTGTCCAGCTAGGATCCCAAGTGGCATTGCAGTACTGCAGTGCAGAACAACAAAGTGTTGGCACCAGGAGGCTGGAGAGGATTCACTGAGGTGCCAATTTCTGTCCCAAATTTCCTAAACCCCCAGGGCAGGAAGGAGACAAGCCTTGTCTCCAGCAGGTCTGTACAGCACACTCCTGCCATGAGCTGTGCCATTCAGGTCATGGTTGCATTATCACAGGTAAGAAGTAGTTTATGAAAGTGTTCTATTGAAAGTGAAATTGTAGCCACAGCAGTTGTGGGTGTTGCTGAGGAGAGTGTGATCTCTGACAGGGAGAGACCTTTATCATCAAGGGAACTTCTGATTCTGCCTTTCCTTTTCGTTTGATATTTCTTGTCATTCCCATCTCCAGTCAAAGGCACCTTTGTTTATTCTTCAGGATGTCAAGCTCCAGCATGACAGCTCTGTGCAGTGTGTTTATCCACCAGGAAGGAAGACCTCCAGGAAGGATGCCCTTGAGAGAGAGCTGAGTGCAGCCACAGTTCCCATCTGCAGCACCCAGGCGCTCTCTCCAGTGCGACCCCTCACCCATCCTGCTGTCTCCCTCTATTAATGGCTCTGGCAGCTGAGAGCCATGACTCATTCACCATTTTGCTCCTTACTTTCCCCTTTCCCTCTGGCCACAGACCTGAGAACATATTTTTTTCTTTTTTTGCCTCTTCATCCTTTCATAGCATGTCCAGATGTATTGACTCTTTCTTCTTTTGCTGTCCCTGAGTCAGAGTCTTTCCCACACACCCTCTCTGAGCTCTTGCAGGGCTGCTTGGGGTGTTCAGGGCTGAGCTGCCTGGACTCCAGCAACGCCAGTGACACATCCAGGCAGGCTCCCAGACAACCCAAATCAGTGGAGCATCATCACCTGCTAGTGGAGCTGGTGGATGCCTGCTGCCTTGCCTGTCACCATTCTTGGCCCTAGAGCCTGTGTCCCTTCCATAAGCAGGCACGTGCTTACCTCATCCTCAGTTCACCTCCAAACAGGCAGCAATGTTACCCACAGTCAGCTGGGAGGACATGCAAGGGGAGTGGTGCAGGGCAAGAAGGTCCCTCTGCCATTTCAGCCTGGCAGCTGCTCCCTAGCTTCTGCCCTTTTTCTAATATTCCTAGTTTTCCCTAATCTTTCCTAATTTGGGGAATTGGAAAGGAGTATAACACACTTTGGTGTCTTAAGCATCACTGTTTTAGACACAAACTCAAAGCCTGGCACCCCATGCTATGAGATGCTGTGAAGAAAATCAGCCCCATCCCAGTCAGACCTGGTACACACCTGTTTGTGCAGGGATGCTCGTAGCTGGTCACACCTGGCCCCCAGACAAGGCAGGGCTTGGGCAAGGCTGGGCACTCTGGGCATCCAGGTGGGCACCAAGCACCAGCAGTCGACCTTTCCATGCCAGGTGGCTGATGCAGTGAGCAGTGCTGGGTCCTGGAGATACACAGGTTCACAGGAGCTGCCGTGCATCACCACGGAACGGGATGCCATGCAAAGAGGTGGTGGGGTAGGAGGAGCTGCTCTGTGTTGTATTCAGTCACATCCCTTAGAGGAAGGAGGTTTGTTCTGTGCTACTCCCCATACACACACACATTTTTAACAGGCAAAACAGAGGTGTGGAGCAGCCAGCTGCTCCCAGAGTGCAAAGCCCTGTGCTGTGGAGGGAGGTCACTCATCACAGGGCGTGAGCTGACCCCTGTGGAATGATGTGAATAACGTCTCAACCAGAGTGGATGAGAGGTTTGTTCTTTGATCCTGTGTTTTCAATTGGGGGTTTAAACTGGAAAAGAGTTTCAGGATGTGTCTGATGTGTGACTGTATGTAAATTTCTGTGGTAACCACCACATTTCATGTGCTGAGGGCATTTTCCTAAATTCTGCAAGAAGCTGTAGCTGTGTTTATTTATGCAGCTCAAAGTCAAGTTCCATTAAGCCACTGGCTGTTTTGGTTTTTCAATCTCTCTTTTCCTTTTCTTACCACCATCCATTTTAGCTCTGCATTTTTCTTTTCCTTTCCAAATATAAGTGTTGTTTTGAAACACAGGTCCTTGTCTGTAGCAACCACCCCTTTTAATTACAAGAGAAATCACAACTTAGAACAACTCTTCCTTGACACAGAACGAGTAGAGTAGCATTGCAGAAGTTGTCATCATTTAGCTCACTTAACCTCACTTGGAAATTTCGAAGTCTGCAGGCCTTTTGTTCAAGGCCAAAGTTCCTGAGTTCTCACAGTCTCATGAAATTATCTATTATTAAATGAACATAAATCTTTTGGCTTGGACTATTTTGCTGTAGTGTGTAGAATAGCATTGTGTCTTTTAGAGGCTTGGTGCTGTGGGGAATTTTAATACTAAGCCAGCACCCTTCTTCTGCTTTTTGGTTCCTTATTTCATACAAGGTCATCTGTTACAGCAGAGCTCAAATTCAGGCAAGCACTTAGGAGATTATTAAGTATACTTAGGTATTAAATGTGAATTATCTTTGAAATAATGACCTTAATTAAGATCTAGAGGCTGCTTAGTGGACCCCATGCCATTAATAGAGAAGTCATTTTGCAATAAAAACCATGGTCAGATGAAGTTCCTTTATTTGCTCTCCATATGCTGTGGGCAGAAATGATTCCTGCTTCCTTAATTTCCCCAGTGTCTTCAGGCAGAGTTATTTAGGGATCTCTGGAGAACATCTAGTCCAAGCACCTATTTAAAGCAAGGCTAAATTCAAAATTTGGTCAGGTTGCTCAGTGCCTTGATCCAGTGAGTTTTGAGAATCACCAAGGATGGAAACCTCCCCACGTGACCAGACCCTTGTTCCAGGGTGCCTTTCCCATCATGAACCAGTTGGATGTTGGTGCCACAGTGAGATTGGTCCTCAGCCTTCCTTTCTCTGAGCCAAACAAGGTGGCTCCCCCGGCCCCTTCCTCATGTGCCATTTGCAGCCTCCAGTCATCTTCATCACCCTCCAGTGGATCACAGAATCATAGAATCATGAAATCATGAAATGGTTTGGGATGAGGCAGACTTTAAAGATCACCTAGTTCCAACCCTCCTGTCATGGGCAGGCACACCTTCCACTAGAGCAGGTGGCTTGGATCCCCATCCAGCTTGGCCTTGAGCACTTCCAGGGATGGGGCATCCACACTTCTCTGGGCAACCTGTCCCAGTGCCTCACAGCCTCATAGTAAAGAATGTCTTCCTAATATCTAATCTAAACTTACTGTCCTTCATCTTAAAGCCCTTCCCCTTGTCCTATCACTACATGCCCTTGTAAAAAGTCCTTCTTTCTTGTAGGCTCATTTTAGAAACTAGAAGGTGCTATAAAGTCTCCCCAGAGCCGTCTCTTCTCCAGGCTAAACAACCCCAACTCTCTCAAACTGTCTTTCTTGGACAGGTGCTCCAGCTCTCTGATCATCTTTGGGGCCTTCCTCTGGACTCACTCCAACAGGTCCATGTTTTCCATGTGCTGAGGGCTCCAGGGCTGGACACAGTACTCCAGGTGGAATCTCACAAGGGCAGAGTAGAGGGGAAGAATCCCCTCCCTTGATCATGGCACTGTGTCAATAGTTTTCTTGCGTGGCCCAGCTGAGCTGGGTAGGCATGCCCTAAGGAGATGAAACAAATGGCATTATTGCTCCATGAACAGTAATTTTTCTTTTAATTTAGGCTGCGTACTCTAGCTCCAAATCACCGCTGTGCTGAGTATGGAGTGTGAAGAGTAAAATGTCCAATATCTTCATCTAAGAAGAGTTGTGACACTGGGAAAACTATGTATTTCTCAAAGAATCTGGGAAGCAAAGATCATTCCATTTTCCCTGCTCACTGTAAAAGTGTTGATGATTATGTGCTAGAAGTACTGAATTTCACAGCATTGTGTGGTCCATGGACTACATGCAGACTGCAAATGTACTTTGATGACAACAATCCTCGATTTTGTCTAATTTTGCCTTAAGTCAGTAGAGGATTTCCACTGACTTCTCTTGAGGTTTTTTTGTGATGAGTGTCTGCCATTACTGTATTGAGTTGATGGTTATTTTTTTATGTAATAATGGAGCTTTAGCTAAGAAATGTCAGATTTGTTTATTTCTTTCCATCAGTGACATTTTGTGTTCATTAATGATACATCTAAACTAGAGAAATAGAAAGGAGAGCGAATTGTATTGCTAAAAAAAGTTGGTTTAGCCACCAGGAATATGCCAACATGTCTGCAAAACTCCACTTAAATTCAGTAAGTAATTGAGCTTATCTCCTCATACAGAGGATACTATTATTAGCAAAGCATTTAATTAGCTGTCTGTTGCATTACAGCTGAAAGCCAAACACCTCCTCTGGCATTTCCCAAGAAGTCTGTCTGTAGTTCTCAGAACAACACTTTTAAGATTGCGTGTGGCTGAATAAGATTTTGCTGCAGGAAGCTTTAAGATAAACTTACTGGTATTACTGCCAGCCTAAAAAAGCCTTTTTTAAAATTTCCTAAGGCAAAATTATGCTGATTTGACTTCATCTATGAAAGAAAGGGTCTAGAAAATGGCCCAAGAAGGTGCAAATGTAATATAAACCTTCAGAATACTTTAAATTGACCAATATCAATTGTCCTGCCCCTGCTCCGGCACAGCTAATGAATGAAAGAGGGGCTTAAGAAAAGGCTCTTGAGGAGCATCCTCCAGGTATTAGAAAATTTCCAGATAGAATTAAGCTGAATGGCAAGGAGGACATGTGGTGGAACTGATACAGGAGGTGCTGACTTCCACACACATCAGGAATATGCTCTTGGCTCTTTGTAATGCCAGGAGAGGCAGCGAGCTGGCGTCTCCTATGCAGAGCTCAGCACTTTGCAGAATTGGGTCCACCTGCCACTTGAAGCCTACCATCCCAAATCAGGCAACCACATGACTATTAAACAAGGTGTGTTAACCACTGCATTCTTCCATGAGATAAAAGCAAAGATTTTGGTAGAGACAGGAATTCTGCTCTGGTTGCAAAAGCACTCAGCCAGTCCTAGTAGGAAGGCTTGGGTTTTGTTTTCACTGAGCCATCTGTGGAGTATTTTGTGTGTCTGTCTCACAGATCAAGGCTCAGGACTCTGCAAGGCTCAGGGTTAGCAGTGCTCCTCTTCCTCCCATGTGGCTGATGGGAGATCTCAGCTAATGGAGTAAGGCTGGAGGGTGTCCCTGCCTCGCTAAGGGACTCCCACCTCCCAGACTCCCTTAGCAGATGGAAGGGCAGAGTAGTAGATTAGGATCTGTCCAGAACTGGGAGTAACTCCATTCATGCATTTGTCAGCACCTGGTAAAGAGCAACAAAAAATAAAATCAAGGCATTATTGACAGTATCCCACAAGTAAAATTAATACAGATAAAAATGTTTATTTTTATAGTCTTTTCTCATAAA
The DNA here is from genome assembly GCA_013399945.1 of Ploceus nigricollis. Lineage (NCBI taxonomy): Eukaryota > Metazoa > Chordata > Aves > Passeriformes > Ploceidae > Ploceus > Ploceus nigricollis. Next base: position 461,699 of record VXBC01000338.1, on the reverse strand, counting down.
TTAACCAAAATAACTGGCTTAATATTAATTAGCCCTATATACCCACACATATCCATATGTTTTAGTAAACTGCTTTTATTCAATAGCACTACTTGTAAGAGAAAATAGGAAAACTGAAATTCATTAGGAAAACATTTTGCACTTCAATTAGATCTGATGCTGCTCAGTGTGGGGTTTCAATTTGTTTAATTTACATTGATGTGCAGACAAGGCTGCAGAGCAAGAAAAAGAGAAGCATACATTTAATATTAGCTACTTTGCTTGTTCATGCATACTTCAGCTAAAGCCTTGGTGCCATATGATTTCAGATTCTTTCCGTGTATCCCTAATCAAATATTCATGGTTGTATTCACACTTACAGAAAGGATTCTGAAGTCTACCTTGAAGTAAACACAGGGAATAAGGCATATGTTCAGTCCAAACTTTGTTCCTGCTCATGCACATATGAGCTCTAGCAACAGCTACAACCAGTTACATGTGTGAAAGTCAGACAGATGCTTCTTAGGCACAACATTAGCAGGGTGAACCTGTTGGACTTTCTAGGACTGAGACACTGAACACTGTGAACATGTGCAGTCCTCATTTCCCATTTCAGCTAGGCAATGGGAAAATGTATTTACCCAAGAGGACAGATCCACACAGAAAACATAATCTTCTAGATCCAACTTAGCAGGAAATTATGTCCATTGGGTTCAATGGAGTAACATTTGGGTTCCAGCTGAGGGGCTGGTCTTCAATAACAGCTTTCACTCTTCACTTCTAATTGGGGAAGAATTGCAAAAGCAACTATCTGAAGATATACTACAAACATTTAATTCTGCTTATTTCATTATTAAGGAGTAGTAAATATAATTAATATTAACTCTCACATTATTAAAACTAAAATTTTATTAATATATGATTAGGATTTTTTTTGACAGTGGAATAGAAAAATATATTTTGGTGTACATCAAAATGACTTCAAAAAGTATGAGTGTTTGAGCATAAGTCATTTCTAAAAAAATCTTTATAACATCTGTCAAAGTTATTTAGCTCCCTAACTTTGCCTGTGTTGAGCACTTAAGTCTTACTCGTACAATCATTTTCATGTTTGGTTCCTATATAGGTTGCTGCTATAAAAAGAAGTAAATTTGCTGGTGCTGTGTATTATTTATGTAGCACCCTAAGTAGAAAGAAAGAAAACTGACAACATCCAACCTTACCTTCATTTTAATTCCTTGGGAAGGTTGTTTCATTATTTTCCCCCTCTTTGAAGTACCAGGTCTCTGAAATCTCTTTTTAATGATACAGATGCAAAATAAATACGTAGAGGAAGGAGTCAGCGTGCAGAATTCGAAGAACACAAGACATTTTGAGGCCGTGCCATGCAGGGGGATGGGAGCAGCATCTCGGAGTGGGAGGCTGTGTGTGCTGGGTCCTGGGCTCCCGCTGCTGGCCCTGGTTCAGCAGCCAGGCAGGAGTTTCTCTCATTGTCAGTGAACCAGCTGTTGTGGCAGATGATCATGCTGAATTTCAGGTCATTTGATAACTAGGGCAGGCAGCCGTGTTTTGCAGTTCAGCTTGGGTGACACTTAAGAACTTAATTCATCAGGCAGTGCAGAATTGCTCACGTTTCTCGGGTGCCCAGGTGGGCTTGTTGTGGGCGTGGAGAGGGGGTGTTCAGCCAGGTCCCATCCTTGGCAGCTGGACAGCAATCCCTGTCTCCTGTTTGTCACTTCAGCATGGAGGAGAAGTGTGGGACATTGCTAGTTTTTCAGCTTTATGATGAATGACATTCCGAGTGGTTCTTATTTAGGCTATCACTTAAATCTGCTGGCCGGCTCTGCTTGGTCGTCAATGTGAATTGTGGTGCTGGCTTCCAGACTTGGAAGAAATGCTTATACCAATGTCAGGGAACAGCAAGGAAAGCTTCCCAAATCCTTTGGTGGCTTGGCAATACCTGAAAACAAACTTAGGGGGAGAGGGGAGCCCTTACAGAGCCATAAAGAGGAGCAGTCCAATCGTGCTCCTTTGTCAAGCTGCTCGAAAGAAAAGTGGCAAGGCTTGCTCAGGGCCAGGGGAAAAATCAATGTAACATTCTGGGAAAAGCAGCTGGAAATACCACGGTTATTTTCTCAGCTTGGCAAGCTTTTAAGCTTTAATGTATTCCCAGAAGAGTCAAGCAGATCTTTGGTGTAAAGAAACCCATAAGCAATGATGTTGGATTCCTAGAATTTGAGAGTCAGAAGAGATCATTAAAGTGTCCATTGTAACCTCTACATTGAAAGCTTTGGTATTCTGAACACAAATCCTTTACCAAGTGAAGGTGTACTTTAGAAAGCCACTGTCTTGATGTAATAAAGTTTGCCCAACTGGCTCATTACCATCACTGGTAAAAAAAAAAATCCTGTGTTTGAAAGGATACACCTTGCTCTGAAAGCATCAAGCTGCCTTGCTGATGCTGATACCCAAACCAAACTGTCCAGTCATCACAGCCCTGGGTGGAATATGGCCAGCCTTCAGTCCACCTGGGAGACAGGCACTGAGCAGGGCTAAAAGAGGATGCTGGGGAGCTGAAACACCACTGGTATAAGAAATGTGGGAATAAAGGCAGGACTGCAGTAGATTTTAAGAAATAACCTTGAAGATATTTTTTGGTCTGAAAAAAAAGCTGATTTTAATGTAACTTAGAAGGTTGCATCTGCCCTCTCTCCACCAAAGCTTCTCATAACATGCTGAAAAGCACCTACAATTTGAAATGGTAAAAAATTTAAGGAGAAGAAAGAGCTGGGATTTAGGTATTTTGGCAGAGAGCAGGCTGCTAAAGGTGCCTGTCATATTAGAGGTGGCAGCTTAGACTTGTTTTATGTGTTTCAAAGTGAATACACCCTCTAAGGCAAACCAGCTATTTTAAACTCTCATTCTGGGAAGTCCTTTTTCTCTGTACTGGGAGAAAAGGTACGTGTTCTGTGTCACAGTTGTCTCACAACCACCTACCTCACCAGCCTCCTTTCAATAATGAGACAGATAATAGGACTGAAAGCTGGTCACCCGAGCTCAGTGATGAACAAACCTCCACTCCTCATTCTGGGGGGTGAACAGGGAGGGAGAAAGCCTGTTTGATTTATCAGAAGTCCCATTATGGAAGGCCAGGCAGAGCCTAACAGGGGTCTGTTACTCACTGCAAGGAGCGTTCGCCCACTGTGCCCCCTGTAAGGCTTTTCTGGCACACCCAACATGAGTCACAGCAGAGAGCAGAGTGCTGAGCCAAGCTGCAGTGGTATTGGCTTTTCCAAACCCACCCTGAATCTGTGGGTAGTTTGGTAGAGTTTATGGCTTAGTCTTTTAGGATTGGACTCATCCCAGCTATATTTATAGGACTGAGTCTCACCCAGGCTTCTCCTGTAATCAGTGGAGAGACACACAGCCGGGGAGGATTCATCCCTCTTAGATTGGTGCCGATAACTGAGGAGGGTGGTGTTGCAACTAGAAGTTTGCAAAGCTGGAGTATTTTGAATTGTGCTTGCTAGCCTCTTTACAGGAGTTTGGGGCTTTTTCTTGGGTCTCAGGCTTTCTGCATCAGAGGAGAAGTTCATCATGGTTTCCCAAGAAGCACCTGTTCATACTCTCAGGAAACAGAATGCATTTTCAAGTGAATCACAATCAATTTGAAAGTTTAAATTAATTAAACTCAAGCCCTCTGAGAAGTATCAAATGCATGCCTGCACTTCTTTATACCAAATGATTCTAATAGCAGTGTAGCAGACTTCAAATTTCCCATCAGTTAAATTGATTGAATTTTTTTCGTAGAAGGCAATTTAGAAAGCAATATCCTGTAATATAGGTATGTTACTAGTGACTATTTAATTGTTACCACACTACAGGCTACTGGCAGACAGCAGCTTAAATAAGTGGAGCAACTGTCATGAGAAATGGCTTACCAGCCTTCATCTTTCCTTCATCTGTGCAGCTATTTTGCTCTTATAAGTGCCCTGCAAAGAAAAGATATGCAAAGTGTAAGCATGTCTTTTTAATATTGTTTAATTTAGTACTACAAACACTGACATTATTTAATCAGAGCATATTGCTAGAGAATGGCATCAGTATAAGATGCTCCAATGCAGGTAATTTTCTGGTAACTGTAATTTTTACTTGAGTCAGGGTTTTTCTGGGCTTAGTCTATGAGACTTGCATTTGCCTGGAATGCTTCTTGCTGTCTATTTCTTGGCAGAAACTTTCAGTCTTGCATCCCATTTTAAATGGTTTGTAACTGGAAATATGTGTTAGGGGCTAGTTCTGAAATAGATGCTGTGCCAGGTGAGCCTTCTCACTCCCATGGGTGAGTCTTGATTCAGGCACCAGAATCTGGGCTGTCCATGCAGGAACTGAAGGTAACATGCTGTATTCCTCAGCTGGTCTCACTGAGCTGTGCCTGTACTGCAGGTACTGAAATTCAGGAGACGATCCATCAACTCAAGTGTCCTGGCTTGGCATGGACTCAGCCAAGCCTCTGTGCAGGGAGCAGCTCCAGAGAGACAAAGTGTGGAGATGAGCAGGCTGACTTCTCCCAGGTCTTAAATCAGCTCCATACCCCAGCCTAATTGCTAAGGTATGTGGCTGCATTGCCTGCAGACTAGCAACCATCCCAAAAGCATCCTCTTCTACTGGGAAACACCTCAGCTCTCCTTGGCACAGTACCCTGGAGTCCTTAGGAACTGATGGTGGAAATGGAGGTTGAGAGCAGAGAAGGGCAAATTGTTAAATATTAAAAATAAAGGCTAGTTCAGTATAAACAGCTTCTACAGGCATAACAAAACATCTGACACTGACCCTTAACAACAGAAATGAGTTTCCATCTTAAGAACAACAAAGGTATGGTCAATGGCATGAGAATGGCTTTTTTAATATATTTTTGTCTGGCTGAGGAACTTAAAAGCTCATTGTTTTCCTTCTTGAGTGTTTTCCAGGGTTCTCTAAAGTACAAACCTTCTCAGGGTGCCAATTGATAAAGACACTACTAAAATGAAACCAAGCACTCGATTCATTTCATAGTGTTATTTCAGTTTTGGCACAGCCTCTGGATTCTTAGCTGTCTAATGTGCTGTTAAGTGCCTTCTGAAGCATGGATAATAGACATTAGGAATAGAAAAGGAAAGCAACCTTTTCAATTAAGGACAAAATGTACAGAAAGTAAAATGACATGAGTTGTATCAGCTGCATATTGGCTCTTACGCGCAGTCTCCAGATACAATCAGTAGGTGCTCAACCAGATAATTACAGCCTTCCTGCAAAAGGCTTCATGTAGGAGAGTCACCTGCCTGCCTGCTACCACTTGCAGGATCAGAGCTGTCCTTTATTTTCACTGCTGCAGATTGTGGAATTAGTGTTTTCCAACTTCTGTTTAAAAAAGAAGCATTTTTCTAGCACATCTTCCAGCAGGCTGCTGCGCCAGGTAAGTGCTGGACATCAAGAGGGATTTGTCCACCTTTTTGTCAGTAATGATTTATATTTGTCAAAATGCAATTTTCACAATTGATTTCCTGTTGCAAGGATTACAGGAACAGTTTGTTCGGGGAGTGCTTGCCTTCCAGCCAGCTGGTATTGCTTCATGCTCAAATTAAGGTCAAGGGTTTTTATGTACAGTAGTAAGAGGTGGTCAATTGAATTGTTACTTAAAATCTCTTTAGGTGCACAGCATCTGCAAGTGCTCCTCTTTCAGGAATCATCTGTGCTGCCACAGACAAGCTGGGCTGTAACCTTTGTGAGGGTCAAGTAATGCTAATGAGAAATTACAAGATTTCTGGGGGGCGGGGTTATGCCCAGTGCTGCATGATAGAGTATCCCCTTTCAATGACTTGCATGCAGCTGGTGGCACAGGTACCAAAATTTAGGAATCCCACTGCAGATGTTATAAAAGTATTTTCACGATGTTTTTGGCCACACCAGATTTCCCCCCCCCGCCCCCCAAACTTGGACCAACACTGATAGTGTCCTGCAAGTCATAACTTCGTTTATCCAAAGCAGAAGCAGAGGTGGTGGCTCATGTCATACTGTCTGGGGCAACTGCCTTCTCAGGGTCTTTAATTATTTTTTCCTGTGGGCCATGCTGCTATTTCCACTTAGAAGGGGGCACTCTCTTGCTGGTGGGATTGTGGATACCCGTCTTTATTTCAGAATCAGAAGTGGTGGTGGAGTCTCTAGAAGCGCCTGCTCCTGATCCATATGAGCTCCTGCTCTGCCATTTACTCAGTCACATGGAGGCCCTGGCTGTGCTGCCCCACCTTGTGTTTGAATGAGCTGTTGAAAAATACCGTGTCAGTTTTAGGGAGGAGGGTGGAGTTGGGGTGGAAGCAGGAGTTACCACACCCACTCACTGGTTTTCTGGCTCCATGGCAGACTGTTGGCAGGGAGTTTGCTGTGCAGGTGGTAAGTCTGCTGAAGGATCTGTAGGAATTTGTTAATCTCTGTTAGATCAGTTGGAGAGTCTCTGAGATGCTGTTTGGCCTTGAAGGATGTTTTTTAGCTTTTTATTAGTCATGACCATATTTAACTCTGTAGAAACCACAACCCCACTGTGTAAGAGATAAGCGTGTAAGAACTCAATGATGAAAATATGGCATACATAGTCTTGGCCAATTAAGTCACTGAAAGAGTAGATGCATCCTTAGGACAGACTTAAATTGTACATCTCTGGGTTTACAGATTCTGTCATCAGTTTGATACAGTGTTTTAAATTACCTATTTTTGTGTAATAGTGTTTTCTTTTGAGAGAGCGGGTGATTCCAATGGTATTGCAGGATAAGAGAGCGCTTCAGAGAGCTTAGCTGATATTTTACATCAGCCAGATGCTTCCCTTCAGTCCTTCAGTGTGAGATACAGGAAGAAAGCACAGGAGAACAAAAAGGATTTGAAGTGCCCTCAAAACTGAGAATGAAATGGTTTGATTGATACCATGTTCTCTAGGAAAACTGGAGTCCTGAATATAAAACATGGCCTACAATTCTACAATTTTAATGCTGCTTTTGTTAATTTAAATATATTCCTGAATCTTCTTACATTCTCAGAATGTAATTACATAAAACCATTGCCATTTATGGCTGTGAGACCCTGAATTTACACTCAAGTTTGGATTTAATACTACTGTTTCTGGTGTGCCTCTAATGGCTTTATAAACAATGAGCATATACAGGTAGAGTTTACACCATCTGTGTGCCACAGTGAAAAAGATAGTTTGCTATGAACAGAGTTTTTGCTGTCTCAGATATTGATTGGTTAATGCTTGCTGTGCTCCATCTGATAGTGGGGAATACCTGAGAGGTATGGATATTGTAGACTTAGGACATAAATAATTCATAGCAGCAAACATTAGAAAACATATGATAAGCAGCTTTGCTATTAGAGTATCTACATATCAGTCTTTCTGAGAATGTTGTGGGAGGCAGGTACTGAGAGTGAGCAGCTACTCAGTTATGATGAGTAAGTATTTCCTGAGAAGGATAGGAGTGGCTCTGATAGATTGCTAATTATGAACTTGCTCCACCTGGGTTTCACCTGGTGTAACCATAGGTAACTTAGAGTTATAAAAACTTAGAATTTTTGTTCAGCATATTCTAAAAGTCAGATATTAGATAAAAGACTTAGCTGCTGTGTTCAGTGGGTCAAAATACCAACTGATCTACATTAGAGTAGTGTCACTGAGGCTATGGAGATATATCCCCTAAACCAGCTATGAATTTGCTTAGAGGAGTAGAGCATTAGGCTGTGTGAAGTTCCCAGCAGACAGAATAATGCAAAGGCAAGGAAAAAGGAAAGAAATGGATCATAGGTGGTAAGGCAGAGGTAGAGAGTGAATAAATATTCTGTTTAGCCTCCTCATACAAGCTCTCCATTAACTTCAACTGGATTGCCTCTGGAAGACCTGCCACACTTAAATATAGAAGAGGAAAGTGATTAGCAGGCAGAGTAAAAAGGGTGACGTGTTGGGATCAGAGGAGATCAGGTATGATGGGATGATGAAGAGAAAATTTAATAGTAGATGGGGATCTTCAGCCATATATACATATCTCTGAAACTGTCTTTTTCACACTTACATTTTAAGACTAGTGCTCAACATTTATCACTGAACCCCTTTGACTTCAGAAGCTACCAGTGAACTTGATCCTGCACATTCAATGGCAGCCATTTTTTCCCCAAGACAACTGAACTTTCTGTTTTTTCACACTTTTTTTTTATTGTAATTGCTTGCATGTAGGTGAACACAGGAAGGTCTGATTGGGGCAGGAGGCAGCAAATGCAATTTCTTTCTTTTACAGCATCACGTGAAAGTCCAGACAACGAAGTCTGGCTTCAGGCACCCCGAAGTGTTGTGATAGGTGAGGAAAAGGGTCCAATTAAATATTTAAGTGGCCGGGCCCAGTGTGCTGCTGCAGCAGGGGATCCATTACACCTGGTGAAACCTGGTCCGTGCGGGGCGGGCGGGAGTGCCGGGCATGCGGAGGGTGCGCGGGGAGCGCGCTCGGGAGGCTGCGGCCATACTATGGTCAGCAGGGAATGGATCTGGCACTGCTTCTGCCTCTGCCACTGCGACTGCATCATCCTGTGCCGAATGTCTTGTAGGTGATGGAAACCTCCCCGCTGCCTTGCACCTCCTGTCCCTTGCATGCTGAGCCCTCCCGGGAAGGGGGAAGGGATGCTCGTTTGTGCATGGAGATGGTCTGTGCCGCCATCCTGTTGTGCTGGGAACCACTTACAGTTGTAGCTCATTGATGGATCGTTTGTCTTTAATTTGCTTTTAATTCAGGCAGGCGGGCAGTAGGAGGCTGAGATAATATTTGTGAGAGATGAGCCATTAGGCTGAGGAGATGCGGGCATTAGTCAGGGCTGTTAAATCAGGAGAGGTCATTACAGCAAGAATGTGGGACTTCTGAATCAATGTGTTGGATTGTTTCTGTTTTTACTTGCTAGTGAATAGCATCTGTACTCATGGAATAGATAATGGCTTTAAAAAACAGATACGAAAAAGGGCAGCATTTCATACCTGCTATAATTAATGGGATATTTGCCTGTTTTTTTCTCCATAATGACCTACCTGTGACTGCCAATTCCTGTTAGCTCTTCTGGAAATGAGGATTTGCAGAGATGAGTGGGTTTACTTTGCGTCTTCCTAGTTAGTGGGACTTTGCCTCCCTTAAGCAGATAGCTTGGCTTTGGCTGTAAGTGTGAATGGGATCAGGTGCTGTATTTGAATATTTTATCTGTTGAATTTATTTAAGACTGCGACTTAATTATCAAGGAATCCTGCTTATTTCTAATTATGTTTTTTCACGTGGTTTGTTGGGTTGGTTTTTTTTCATAAATCCCAAAACATATCTCCATTTAGTTCTGTCTTGTAGAAAAGTCCTCTTTTGTCCAGTACTCTTACAGGTACCCATCATAGTTGCCTTAGAGCATTGGGAGTTAAATCTTGGTAAAATGGATCTTGTCTGGATCTTAACCATTAACTAGATGCCAACTGTGTGTTCATAATGTGGTGTTTTCTATGTGTGCATGGTGCTTCAATGCATGTATGGGCCCTGCTGTTCTCCACGTGCTGGAAAAGACTGCCCTGAGGGGTTTGCTGTCCTACCAGTAGGGAAACAGGAAGGAGACACTTGAAAATAGAGAGCCTTGCCTTGCAAGGTTGTATGTGGAGATAGGCCAAGAATAGACCATGCTGCTCTTGGTGCCTTGGGTGCTGCACCAGGCTACAGTGGGGGGGTGTGTGTGTATGTATATATATATATACATTTCTGATCTAATGTGTCATAAATCCTATAGTTAAGCAAAACCAGAGATGATTTTTGACCAGTGATGTGTGTAAATATCAGCTGATTGAACTGCTGTCCATGCTGGTGGCTGGGTTCTTTTCCCAGTCTTTTCTGTGACTTCAGAAATTTTCAAAAATTCAATTCGTCAAAAAAGAAAAAGGGGAGCAAATCCTTGCTTTTTGTTTGATGTAAAGAAATATAAGTGTGAAGTGGGTATAAACAGATACATGCACTTACTTTGGTGCAGAAACACACAGAGTCACACTTAGCTAAAAGCAGATAGCTTCTATTTCACAGAACAGATGTGTGGGGCTTGAGACATCCAAGGGAAAGTGCTTTCTGAGCTCAGCAACTCTCCTGCTGCAGAGCACGAGGCCAGCATTGCAGTGTCCCTGTCTCTGCTGGGACAGCACCTGGCAAACTGATCCTGGAGTGAAACAATTCATGTCCTCGCTAAAAGCAAATTCAGGAAAATATCTTTGCAATATAAACCATATCTTTAGATGGTGTGTTTTGATTTCCACTTTCAGCTTCTTTGGAGCATCCACTGCCTGAATGCCCATGCAGTGGTGGGGGGTTGCCAGCTTCTCAGGATGGCCCATGCTCTCGATTTTAATGAGATTCTGATGGTATTTGGTGTTTTTCTTAAAGCTCCAGTACTGCCTAGAGGCACAAGATTATGAGCTAATCTTCACCTTTATTGAAAAGTTTCAATCCTGGATGTTCAGGAAAATAGGCTTGATGTACATTCTGAAAAACAATCAAGAAAAGGAGGGAACAGAAGTGCTTGGGGGCTTGTTTACTTGCTACTAATAATTGTGGGGTTAATTTACTTTCTTTTATTTTTTTAAGATAATCTCATGGTCCTGAATTTTATAGATCACTTTTTTGCTTCTGGCACTGATTGATGACATCTCCCATCATCTTCCGTGAGTGTGCTTATAAAGCCACCAATATTGAAATTACACCTTTAGAAATTCAATTATGTTTCTTTTTTCTTTTTTTTTTTCCTTTTTGTAATGATAAAAAAGTAAAATTACTCTTCCTGTATTTTTCTATGCACGTAACATTTTTCTCAGAGGCAGCTCCCCTAACAAAAGTAATTGGTCATCAACTAACTTGGATGCTTACTTATCATGAAACTGTGGAAAGAAGGCTGCTTCTCTAAATGCATCAGAGCCCCTGCACCAGCCCTGCCAAGGAGGGAGGTGCTGGCAGTCCCCACCCGGGGCTGCCTGGCAGGTGGCTGCCTTACCCACCTCGATTTCATCAATGCATAACCCAGCCGTCGCTGAATTAGTTCTCTTTTGCTCAGAGCTCAGCACAGTAAACAGAACCCCCCTGGGATGCTCGAGTTCCGTCTTTTTCTGTCCTGCACAGAGGTTTCCTGCATTCATCTTGCCAGAATTTCTCTCTGTTTCTTGGAGAGCCAGTGCCACACAGGTCTGGGCGTGTGCGCCGGGCTCTGCGGCACTGGGGCCTGATCCAGTTGGATGTGTAGCCATCACCTTCCCCTGGGCTGCCATCCTCGAGGTCAGGTGCTCAAAGAACTTCCTTGGAAAGTGGGGAACCAAGGTTCAGCCACTTCCCCTGTCCAGGCAGAACTGCAGCTTTCCTTGCTCACCTTCCCCCACCCCAAAAAGCTTGTGCTGTTCTAGATCAGTGTGTGTTTTGGTTTTCCTGTTACAGCTGAGCTGCTGAGAGGAAAATAATTTCCAGTTCGTACACAGTTCTTATATTTTATGTTGATCAATCACCAGATAAAATACAGGGAGTGCCATACCAAAACACATGGGCTCCCATCCCTGTTGCTTGCCCTAACTATGGGGATGCATTCCCACCGCTCCAGGCTGCATTTTGGGGGAGATGCTGACCCAAATGGCTGTGGAGCCACCTCACTGTGAAAGGTTTCCTGTTTGCACTGTCACCTATGTGTATTTTTAAATCTCATTTAAAGCTGGTTGTGCTGTTTCTTCTCTGAGAGGTAACCCAAGCTGTGCTGCTGAGCTGAGGCAGTGGTGCTGGGATAAATGCAGCCAAGTCTTTTACATATTTACTGTGACCCCTGCTGTCAGAGTGGAGCTGCTTGCAGCAGAGCTGCTTTAGCACTGTCTCATCTGTATTGCATGCAGGAGGAAAAAAGTAACTTTTTCTCCACCAGCTCAACCAAGACACAAGCATGAAAAATTACCAAATGCTGTGCCAGAGCCATGATGAGTGAACAGTCAGGATCAAACAAGTGCCATCATATTTTATGCAAAATAATGGAATTACCAGCTTTAGCAGTTTGAGGCAAAGACACTGGTTTCATGTTGGTGTGCTCAGTAGCACTTCTGGTGAATTGAAGATGGTTTCTTTCTAATCATCTTCCAGCACTGGATCTTTGCACAGCCTTTTTGTTTGGTTACTCCCCTCTGGATCTCATGTCTTCCATCCTGCTCAGTGCACATGCACAGCTCTGTGGTTCTGCATGTGGGGACCCTTGCAATTCCATCTGTTGATTTTTCCTAAAAAAAAACAGGAAGAAAAGGACTGTGCACAGCATACACACCTCTACATAAGTCCTTGAAGAGGTGTGAGCTAATGCAAGGGCAGGGCATTCCCATGTTAAATGCAAGGCTTGTTTTTCCAGCTCTGTCAATGTCCTTAAATCTTATCTGCATCAGAAAGTTTCAGCAGTGAATGTTAAATCAGTTTTTAGTTCAAATGAACAGACTTCATACAGACCCCCTGTGCTCACACCCTTATTTCACTTTAAGCAGGGCCTGTTTCATGTTAGATTAAAGTAATCTCGAGGTAAAAGATAAAAGCAAAGCAGTTGCAATCTTGGGAATGATGCTTTTAATAGCTTCTAAGACAGGAATTTCTAGAATTCAGCTGAGGGTTGGTACCTGGTAGACACTGTTCCTTGTCCATGTGGTATAAGGTAAACTCAGGTTATGTAAAGCATTGCTGGGGATGATTTTAAGAGGATGTGTTTTACTTTGCTCTGCCACAGACTTACAGCGCTGTTGTCACCAGGGAACAAGGAAGGAAGGTAGAGAAGGTTTTCTGGCACGCAGCTGGAAATGCTCCTTTCCCTGCACTCTACTTGCCTCAGGTCAAACCAAATTTGGTCCTCATCGGAATAAGAATACCTTAGGTGACCTTTTACATAGTTTTGACTGTGTCAGTAGCAAATCTCACCTGTAGGTAAATTGATGCAACCAAATTTTATTTGTGCAGACACGGCCTGGGTGTAATCAAGGCACTTCTGCCTCATAGCATTGGTGAAACTTAATTAAGGCTGATAAAGTTATTTGCAGTTCTCAGAGGAGAAGTTTGTCCATGTGTAAATGATGTTATAGAAGGTATTTAATGTACTCTGTTAAATACTGCTGAGGCACCCAGCCTGGGAGTAACACTCTGAAACTCTTCGAGTTAATGTTTAATAGGAGTGAGGCAAAGTGCCTGAAAGCCGGCTCTGTGACACCGCACTCCCTTCGCGGGGTGCGCTCCTCTCTGCCGGGGTGCTGCTGCACATCAAACCAAACAAGGCAGGAGCAGGACATGTGGAGTCCCAACCCGCTGTCACAGGAGTGCCATGGTGGCAGTGTGGCAGCACGCTGGAGGGGCCCGTGGCTCTGCCCAGCAGCCGTGAGCAGTGATCCCTCTTCTCAGTCCTTCAACTGGCCATGGAAAGTTAGGTCAGCCCGACCGGCCGTGTCATCCAGCTCTGGCTGCACTCCCTTGGGCCCGAGTGTAGGCACCCTGCTTTATCTACGGGCTTTATCTAGGCTAATTAGATGAGTGCTTTGTCCAGCATAATTGTCTCTACTAATGAGTTTAAGGGAGTGTCAGCAGCACTGTTGTTCCCACTCTAGTGTGGCTGTGCCAGGACATCTCCAGCACGTGCAGTCCCCACCAGGAGAGCAGGCTGAGGTCCTCGGGGCAGGGCCAGGTGTGGAGGTGCTGACAGAGCTCTGTGATTGCCCAACAGCGGCAAGAGAGCTAAAATTACAGGCAGGCTGTGCATCGGGAAGTGGCGGCGGATGGGGACACGGAGCGCTTCCCGCTCTGGCTGAAGCGGGGACAGCAGCCAGGGATGTCACAGCAGCCACGGATGTCACACCTCAGTGTGGGGCTGGCCTGCTGGCAGTGGGGCAGCAGCACCGCCGGGAGCTCAAAGAGCCCCAGGTGCACAGGGGAAAGAGAAGGGGTTTTGGTGAGCCCAGCCAAATGCCCTGCCCAGCTGAGCCCCAGCGTGGGTTTGCACACCGGCCCGGACCGTACCTGAACAGGGACGATGGGATTAGCATCAGTCAGCAGTGCTTTCAACAACTGATATGTTGGGGTTTTATGGCAGAAAATGCCGATTTATTTGAAAGACATTGCTGTTGGAAAGAAAAGCTTTGCAGAAACTTCTAATCTGGAAAGATTTCTTCTGTTCTTGTCAGGATAAGCAGGAGTTTATGTCACATTGTCAGAATATAAAAGATGACAGATCAGACCTGATGGCTGAATCAGACTCTTCCGCAATCCAAGTATGTGCTGGAATCATCAAACAATGAGGGAGAGCTGTGTGTCTCTCTGACAACTCTTTTCCTCCCAAAATCTGCTGGGGGTTTGTGTGTGTTTGTTTGTTTGTGGTTTTGGGGCTTTTTTTTTTTTTCAGGAAATCATCGTGTTTTTCTCATATGTAAACCAAAAATTTTCAATATAATGAATTGAAAGCCCATATGTATTTCTAATTCAGCTCTGACTCTGGACCCTTTCCTTAGCCCACCACTGTCACCACACTGGTCCATAAGCACCATGGAGGCTGTAAGAGCTGGAAAAACTCCAAGCAGGGGCTGCTTCCATTCTGTATGATGAATGAAGGTGTGTTAGTAGATTGGACCTGCTGTATTGAAGAAGCACAAAATACTGGTACTCAGAGAAATAAACGGTTTTGATACTTTTCTAGGGGTATACAGTCAGTGTTGCTTGCACTTGTAGCCAAAGTAAAAGAGGGAGAAGAAACATTGCTTGGAGCTTGTCCAGCAGGAGAGAAAGGATGGCATTGTTCCTGTCAGTTCGTGCCTTCCTGGCGCGAGTGGAAGCTGGAGCATGGTTTTTCCTTCAGGGACAGCTTTGTTCCTGGTTTTTGGCTGGTTCCAGACGTGGACATCTCCGTGGTGCAGGAGCAGCCACCAGCACATGGAAAGCTCCACACCCAGCACAAAGCACTGCCCTGTGCCAGGAGTTCCCCCTTGCTGTCTGTAGGGACAGCTGGGGAAGGGCAGAGTGGCTGCTGGGGTGGTTGAGTAGGAGGAGAAAAAATAAACACGGAAAACATCTGTGTGCTCCCAAAATCTGCCTTCAGCTGAATCACAAGATGCTTCTATAAAAGCGTGGTTAATTATTGCAAAGCAACCAAGCGAGGAACTACAGACATTCGCACAGTATCTCCTGCTTTAATTAGTTGCTAAAAATGTGGCTCGCAGCAGCTGTGAAGCTGCAAACGGGTCAGTAGCAAAACTCTTTCTCCTGGTCATTGTGCTGAGAGCTGCTCTTCTCTGTGAGGCTGTTCCCAAAGGCTGGCAGGGTCAGAGGCAGCTCACAGGGCAGCTGTGAGCATCACCAAGAACACTCCCTGTTCATGTCTGCTTCTGTCTGAGAAATTCCTAAAAATGTGGAGGGGAATTAAGCCTAGAAATCCCGTTGAATTGAAACCCCCTCAGCCTCACAGCTGTCTGCTGTACGTGCACAGCAGAGCATACATGTACAGAATCGAGCATGAAATTAATCCCTGCCTTCCGTGTCCGTGAGCTGTGGCTGAGCAGGCTAAAAGCTGTCCCTGGCTTCCTCCCGTGTGATTTCTGAGGTCCTTGCTACACCTTAAACTCCTTTCTCGTGAGCTGCCTGCTGGGTGGTTCCCAAATAACTTGCTAAGTTTTTCCCTGAGGCTTGTTTCCCAGAACAATCACCCGCTTCCCCACGTTCATTATTTCGTGTGATCTTTACAAAACGTGGCATTTCTGTCTGTAATAGTTTGCCAAAGACCTATGATAAACAACGCTAAGTTGTCAGTCATGAGTCATTAAAGTGAACTGTCTTCACTTCATGCCCAATCATAGGATATTTTTAAATGTCAGAGCTTTTGGCTTAGTGGTTGTCACTGGCTTCATTTTTGGGAGACCCAAAATTAGAATACACAGGCCTGGTTTTCAGAAAGTTCTCTGTGCCCTTACTTCAAATGTTAGTCTTTAAACACATTTCAAAAATATGCACGATTTCCTCAGGATCAGTCAATGCTCTGGAATTTCTGACTAGAATGCATTTCTGCCATCTTTGCTGTTTTCATATTTTCTTAATTGGTTTTCAGATAACATTCAGCCTGGCAGTAATACATAAAGAACACAGAGATAAATGTGCTTAACAATTTGAGAGTGACATATTTAGGTTTGTAAGTATTTAATTCTGATTTGCTCTTGTTGGATAACTTTTAAAAGTGAGAACTTTTACATTTGAAAATGAAAAAATAAGGTAGGCATAAAAATTTCTTGCACATAATTGACCTCCTTCCCAGTTTATCAGGAAAATTGCTGTTGGATTTAATAGAAGTCTTATCTGTTTAATCACAGGTGAACCCCACCTCCTCAAATGAATGGAACAATCCTTGTAATAAATGCAAGACCACTTATGTTACCAATAGTTATTTTTATTTTCAGAATAATTGTTTCTTTCTGAAAATGGGGTGTGGTGTCAGTGTCCTTGATTAAATGTCTGAGAAGAGAGATTAAATGATCAATCAAGAGAGGAGATGTGATTTAAATGGTCACATGCATAGTCAGCTTTTGTTGGTGGATGCCAGTGAAAGCTCAGCTTCATGTGGATTCCCCAGAAACAGAAGACCACAGCATTGTAAAAAGAAAAGTCACCTTTGTAAAAGTCTTGTTTAATTTTGCCTCTCTTTGCACCTTCCATCAGGCAGCTTTTGATGCCAGCTCAGCATCAGAGCAGCACAAGTTAGCACAGTGTGTGCTCCCAGACTCAGAGAGGCAGTTGAACTTCTGTGCAAGCACAGAATAATACGTGAAGGATGGAGCTGAACCATTTCAAAGCTAAAAATCCATCCCAGTGCAATGGGCTGTCCTTCTACAGGACAACTTTTGCAACACTGCAGGCCTTCACATCACCAAGGGATTAGTATGTAATCTGTGGGAGCATATTTGTCCAAGTTTCTGGACAAATCTGCTCCCACATTTAGCCCCTGGATTCTCCCAGTGGGACTAAAAATGTACAGGAGTCAATGATTTGTCTAACAGGAAAAAAAAAAAGAGCTAAAAATAATAATAAAGCAAAGAGAAGACAATAATACTTGAGGTTTATCTGTCATAGTAAGGTGGAGAAATAATCTGAGTGGCACTGTTTTTTCGAAGTCAGACACATTTGCTTTCTTTCTTAATAGCACCTTTTCCTTTTTTCTGTAGGTCCAGCTGCCCAGCGCCAGATCCAGAATGGTCCATCTCCAGATGAGATGGAAGCACAGAGAAGGTGAGTTAATGAGCTGTGGCAGAGTTCTGGTTTGTAACTTGGATGAACATGCAGTCCTTGTTCACCAGTAAGCACTGCTCTTTTTACTTGTACATATTTTAAGCTTGTTCTGAATGTTTTCTAATTATTGTTAATGATTCGGTAATGACTGTTAAAGGGTGAAGTGAGCCAAAGTTCACACTCTAGATAAACTCTTTGCTTGGTAGGTACTCAGGAGTCTTCCTGCCTCCAAAAACTATAAGGGAAACTGGTTTCCTGCACCTTTATGAATAGCTGTGAAGGACCTGAGATTTAGTAGGGATTTACCCATGACTGGGTCAGCAGTGATGATATTTTACCTGAGATTTACTCTGGGATAGCAGAGATATCACAAAGGTCAGAGAGCCCCTGCTCACGCCAAGGCAGGCGATATTGCCTTTCCCACTGCCTTCCTGAAAAACCTGATACAAATCTTCCTTTAACCAGTGGAAGTCACTCATTCTGCATGTGTAATTCAGGCCTCCAGTTTGGATGTCTATTCTGTACATTTAAGATGTGAGCAGCTTAACTATGTTAGAATAAAAATATTTATTCTTTTTTGTTTAGAGACAGTAAAAGCCCTTTGGGTAGGTATTATTTGACTGCTACAGGACACATGGCCCTAGGAAAGCTTCTTTTGCTCCACTGGAGTGGAATAAGATGCGCCAGTAGATGAAGTTAGATATTACTGCATCTGCACTAGAGGACTTTCAGCTTTAATTATGCTGATGCATTCTTTAAGCATAGAGAAGACCTAATTTTAAGCCTAGGGTTTTTGTTTTTTAAACATCTTATAAGCAGGAAGGAAATTAAGTTATGGTGTCTACCCTGCAAATTTGTCTGTTTAAAAGGTCTTTTAGAAATCTTTACACAAATGTTTAAAGAATATCTTTTTGTCCTCTCTTGTACTTTTCTCCTTGCATACTCCTTAAGTAGCCTTGTGCCAATCCCAGGCTTTATTTAGTTCGGCTGGAATAAATTTGACTTCCTAAGAGTTTAAGAACTTCTCCTTTTAGCATGTGTGGGAGGGTGCATTTGGCACATATAAACCGCTTCTGACCAAGGGCAGAAAGGGCTGGTATGAACCCCAGTCACTTCAAGTGGCAGTGGCTAACCCCTGTTTTGGATTTTTGCACCCTGCACCTCAATCTGTTCGGCAGCAGCTCTAATTATTTGGGGGTGTTTTACCCATATTTCTTTCCTGTTCTGTCAGACTGGAATTTTCCAGGTTGGTTCTCTAGGTAAACCTAGAACTTTCCCCAGGTTTAATCAGGAATATGTATGTATCAAGTTGTTCTTCATCATCAAATTTTGCTAATAAATGCCAAGCTAAGGTAGGGGACAGTATGCTCAGGAAATTCTTAGTATATGTGTTAACAACTGAAATTTTAGCAGTGCAGTTGATGCTGTTGCATCCATAACAATCAAGAAAGAGTTAGGGTACGTATTGAAGTAAAGATTTCTATTTATTTGCTTTAAAGTGTCATAGCTTAAATGACACCAGTTGAATCAACCAAGACTTTCTCAAAAGCGATTCACCTTTGCACATATGATATTTTTCTCAGAAACCTGCAGTTTTCTAGAAATTGCATGGATTGCATGTCCTGAACATAAAACCATTTTAGGATTGATCCCTCCATAGCAAAATCATGTATTTTCCTTTACCATATATTGAACTAGATATGAAACATGGAAAATTTGTTTTGGAAATTAAGATATTCTTTATTTTCCACATAATATAGCTTTATTTTTATGTACTGTTTTTTGCTTTAAAAGCTTCTGTTGGTATATAAATAAGATAGAATTGCTCAGCATTGCAGACTTTGGAAAGTACAAGTAAAGATGTAACAGGGAAGTGTCTTAAAATACTGTGCAAGGAGTCAAAATAGAAATGTTGCTTAGAGTTGAGCTTGCTTTACTGTACAGACCATAAAGTAAAGCTGTTGAGAAAAGAGGAAACTGTGCAGTGAAGACTGGTCTAAAGATAAATGAAACTAATTAAGGCAAATTTGACCTAGAAACTGTGGAGGAAAATAGTAATAAACTTTATTACCAAATACTTCAGCAAGGTAAATTCAGAGTTGTGTTTTAATATTGTTGAACTCTTTAGTCCCTGTCCATGCACTTGCCAAGAAGCCTGGCAAGTAGTCTGGTTTTTAGCTATCAGGTTTTTTAGGAGGAGCCAAGTGAGGGTGGGTTTGTGGCAGGGGTCAGGGACATCCCTTCCTGCAAGAGCAGTCCAGCGTGCAAGAGCAGACTCTGCTGATGGGCCCTTGGAATTGCACATCCCTGCAGAGCTGTCCCAAGCTCTCCTTGCTGGACACCAGGCCTGGGCACTCGGGAGCTGGCAGCTCCTGGGGGGAACGTGCCAGGAGAGCAGCAGTGCAGAGCTGTGATCGGGGTTTGCAGGGGGAGCACAGCAGTGCTGGTGCTCCTGGTGCCACAGGGACAACTGTGCTGGGGCTGTCAGCTGGACTGGCCAGTGCCAAAACGGGCTTGGATGTGCACCTGGATGACAGAGGCTTCATACAGTCAGCACCAAAGCGCAGATGAAGCTTTGCTCTATTTTCATTCTAATATGCTAATATTCTACAAGTGCTTTGGGCTCCTGATCCATAAAAGATTCTGGACTGCATAATTTTTAATATTTCCTTCCCTGGTGATATTCAAAAGCTGTCTGGACAGAATCCTGGGGATTGTGTCCTCCAGGGGATCCTCCTTGAGCAGGGAGGTTCGACTAGATGGCCTCCAGTACTCCCTTCCAACCTTATCCAATGCATGATTCTGTGATTTTATGTGGGACACCACTTACTCTTTCCTTGCAATGCTCATACACTTCAGGTTAACAGCATGCATGTTTGCTGTGCTCTCCTGGGCATTGGGCACTGCCTATTCCTTGGGCAGAGCCACTGAGGAGTTATCTTAAATGGATCAACCAACCCCTGCAGTGTCCGGTGCATGCAGGGCTATGTCCTGGTTAAGCTTCCCAATGTGTGAACTGGCACTGCTGCGGCCAAGGCAAGTGAAATCAGACCCACCTGCATCTCACGGGGTCAGCTCTCTCCCCAGACACACAGTGCTTCTCACAGTATAAAGCTTTTACTCAAAATGATAAGGAATACCTAATGACCAAGGGTTTTTTCATTGTTGTTTTAGACAAGTGATGGAGCAACAGCAACAGCGCCAGGAATCTCTGGAAAGAAGAACCTCTACCACAGGCACGTATCAAATCAAGCAGATACAGTCTGCCCTCCCTGACTGTCTCTTCTTGCTGTTGTTGGGGTTTGTGGGGTGCTGTACAAAAGCTAGATTGCTGGAAGTGGTTATAGTTAGAGTTACATTTTAAAGATTAGATTTTCAGCTAGAGACGTACATGCATTTGGGCATGGTTGTGTTGTTTTGCAGGGTCTCGGGTCTGAGGCGTGCAGGTGGAGCTAGGCAGGTTTTGCACTTGGCAAAACTTGTACAGCTGAGGGGCATTTTAGGTGTACCAAGGGGGCCTGGCTATACTTCTTCCACACCCCCTGAGGAGAGCAGGTAGCACAGCCACCACAAGAGTGACTCTGTGTTTCCACGGGATGTCAGCACGAAGGGGTTAATGTGCTGGATGTGCTCAGGCACTCCCCATTGCTCTGCAGCACAAAACAAACTACAGCACAGAGGAAGATACAGCTCTAGATGCTCTTCACTGGGGATTTTGTGATCATGAAGTCTTCTGTGAACTTAATGGAAAATATATATATCTATTTAATGAGCTTACAAAAATCTTCTATAGCATATTAAGTTGCACTAAACTGAGAGAAGAGATGACAGGAATAGTTTATAGCTACAAAGTATGGCTTTGTCTCTTTGAAAGGAGGCAGAGCAAGCAAGCTGAGATGGCCATCTTGTGTTTGGGCTTTGGATTTGGGAAAGTTTTTTCAGTTAATCCGGCCACATAAGTGAAATGTTTTTCCTCAGCTGTTAAACCTTTTTACTAGAAACCAGCTCAGACACACACACATGTGCCTTTGGTGACAGAAAGAGTTGGACTCTTGTTTCAGCAGAGGTTAGTGTGCTGTTCTGTGTAGGGAACTTAGCCAAAATCCTGCCCTGGCATCCACAAGGAATGGGACATGGCTCCTAGGGGCTGCTGTCTGTTCCCTCTCTGCCTACAAAGTGGCCACCTCTGTGTTCAGCATGTCCCTTGCACCTGTCCCTGGTGCAAAGGTGATGCTCGTGATCCTGACTCAGATTCACGTGGGGTTTGGAGGAGCCTCACTGGCACCAGAGTATGCAGCCCATCCCGTGCTGCCAGGGTTCTGCTCTGCACACCCCTCCAGTTCTGCTGAGGGCTGGAAATCCCCAAGCTGGTGCCTGCACCATCTCCTCTTTGCTTTGTTTGAGTTTCTGTTTGCATTTACTTCACGGTTCCTTTTCCTCCGTTCCACTTTGCCTTGGTTTCATTCCTTCCTGCGTACCCACCTTATTCTTTTGTCTTTTCTGTTCTTTTAGTTTCCACCCTTCAACCAAGCATATGCTCTCCCCCATCTCATCCCCAGTCTCCTCCTCCTGCCTCTAGTAACTGCGGTGCTCCTGCCCCTGGTGTTGTGCTCCCCCCACTCCCTCAAGGCAGCGCTGTCTCTTCAGCACCCGCTGTCCCTGAGCCCACGAGTCAGTCCCCTTTCCTAGCCCAGCGGAGAGCCAGAGAGCCCCCGCAGTTCCTGCACAGGCACTCGGCCTCTGAGCTGCCAACAGCCCCAGGTTCCTCCCCTCCACCCTGCCCAAATGGCAGGACTGTCATGCCAGGCATCAGGCGAACCTCGCTGTCTCCACCGCCTCTCCATCCTTCCCACTTTCCCTTCCCCTCTCACCAGCTTCTCAGGGGCTCTTCTCTTTCCTGCTCTTCTCAGTCTTCTTCTCCCTCTGCCACAAATGCACCATCTCTACAGAGGGGTGACATCCTACAGACACGCGGTCCCACCATCCTGCCTGTGATTCCTGTCCCACCTGACAGGGTCAAGGCACCCACAGATAAAGCAGGGTGGGAGACCTCAGCAAATGTACCCCTGAATGGCCATCCTGAAGAACAAATTGCTTTAGGCCCCCCTGGAACCCAGGTGAAAAGTGTGGATGGGTCCTTCTTTCCACACCTAGGAGCTGCACCCTGCTCCCCGCTGCCCACCATCGCCAGCCCCCCCAGCTCCTCTGGCCAGGCTCCCTCCCCGTCCTCGCATTTGTCATCTTGTCCTGCACAGCAGTGGTGTCAGCCCATGTCACACTGTCTTCCATTGCCTCCCCCTCACGCTGCTGTGTCTGAGGTGGCTATGCCCAGGAGGACCCCTCCTTACATGACATCATCAGCCATTGCCCACTTGAGTAAGTACTGATTTTGAATGAGTTGCGACCTGTGTAAAGCCTCAGCTGTCACCTGTTCAAAAAGCCTGGTTGGCACTGCCCCTGGCCAATAGAAAAAGGGCTGAGAAACCCAAAGCTACTGCTGCTGTATGTCATTTCTGAAACTGGGGTGGAAAAATATCAAAATCACTCCAGACTGGTCCAGGGACCAGGCAAAAACTAAGAATTACAGAACCAGGACCCTGTATGTTGCAATGCATATTCCTACTGTATTATTCCAGACCGAGATTTTTGTCATTCGCAGAGTCAAATTGTTTCAAAGACCTTATATAGAACCTATTTTCAGGTGGTCCAAACATAGCAGATGGGCTCTTCTGAAGCTGGAGGCCAGGTCTGCAGTAGGTTTCTTGTCTGTGTAGGATATTGGTAGAGGTTGTGATTTTACTCTTTTTGTTAAGTGGTATTTCTGTTACCAGTGAAACATAGAACATGGATTTTGTTTAAGATACCCAGAATCCCCTGTGGTTGTGCAATTTATTTAATTCAAGAAACTCTGTTCCTTTTATTCACTGCATGTATAGTTGTGGGCTTGTCACTGTAACTATTCCAGCAAACCTTTCTCATTGAAGGCAGATCAAGGGCTTGGGTCTGGCCACTTTGTATATGGTCTTGATTTCTTGTCCCTATCTAAAATGAAGCCTGCAGAGTGAGAACAATTTGCAAGCAATGCCTATTTGCAATTCAGAGCATGTTTTGTGACTTGGATATATTCAGGTTTATAACCACACATAATGCTAAAGTGGTGTGCCTAGAAAAGGAAGAAAACTAAGACATTTCCTTTTACTTTCTGCTAAAAGTATTACTGTAACCACTGGAGGCTCAGTCCTTCAGCTGATGTAAGTCCTTGAAATCCACTTAGTTCAATACAGTTATTTTAAACTCACATCACTCCATTATTTTGACTCAGTTCAATTTTTGCCTTAGGCTGCCCTCTAATTAGGTGGGTGTAGTTTTGCAATTACAATTAAACGTACCCACAATGAATTACTAGCTATTATGTTCATGAACGAAAGAGGGCTTGAAATGTTTAAAGTATTTCTAATAGCAGCTATGGTTCATTTCAAGAATGGAATTGGGAGTGTGAAATAATGGCAGAAGTAACCACAGAAATAAGGCAATATTATAAGAAAACCTAGATAAGAAGAAAAACAAGCTCTTAATGTTAAATATGGTTTCCAAATATTTCTCAGTCAAAACCCACCTGTCTCTCAAAGTAACACTTACTGAACAACTGAAGCTGTGAATACATACCAAGAGCAGCCTGTTCTGACAGTGTGCACAGGGAAATACCCTTGGGGAGGTGTATTTGTTCAACTGACCTGTTACAGACAGGTGAAACACTGCAATGGAGTTGCCACCACCAGCCCTTCCTACAGGCTGCTGCTGAGAGCTTTGCAGAACCTCGGGGTACTTGGAGCTGGAGTCTGCCCTGGTTTTTCTGCAAAACTGGCTGAGGCCACACACCTTCTGCATGACAGAAAGGAGGATGTGTCACTGCAGCCCACAATTCTCCTGAAAAGCTGATGTCAACCAAAGACCGTGGAGTTTATTATCTCCTTATAGAGAGCTGTGGGAGAAGCAGAATATGCTACTTATGGATTGGGAAGCGTTGTCTGTTTTCTGATTCTGACACAGAATGAAACACTAGCCCAGCCAGGGAGAAGAGAAGGGAGAAGACTGTCAGTGACAGGGTCTCTCAGGAGGACACAACTGTAGCTGGCTGACCATTGATACAAGCACCTCTTCCCATTCTTCACATGCGTGGTGCTCCCTTGCATCGACCACTTGTCCTGGAGTCAGGCCGTGGCGTTGGGAGTGGGAACGTGACCTTGTCTGTGGGCTGGAGGAGATCGTGCTTCACATCTAATTCCTGTTCTCTGCATTTCAGGCCCAGCACTTCCACCTGGCCACCCCAGTGGTGCTGCTGTGATCCCTGCTTCATCTGGGGGGCCCCCACCTCCGCCCCCCCCCCCAGTCCCTCCACCACCCATGGGAGCCGCGCCCCCCCCACCGCCCCCCCTGCCAGCTGGCGCGGGCCAGGGGGCCGGCGCTGAAGATGGGTCAGTGTCAGGGCTCGCAGCAGCTCTGGCTGGTGCCAAACTAAGGAGAGTTCAGCGGGTAAGGAGGTGGCACTGGGACTCCCCAATGGGCTCTTCTCTTCTGCGGGAAAACCTGGCACAGCTTGGTGTAATGGTCTGCAAACCCAGAGTGAAACATGGTGAAACGTGCTTCAGCTGACCATTGGGTGAACTTTTAAATGTGATTTTGCAGTGCAAATAAAGCTGAGCAGGAAATGTTGGGTAGAGTTTACTCCCTTCAGAACATATGAGTTAGCAAATGGCTGTGACTTCTCACATTGTCAGGATTTCACTACTTCCACGTAGTCCACCATTGTACTATGCATTACTGTTTTCACTTGTTTTAAGTGGTTAAAACTACATTATACTTACAAAAAAACCAGTGTAGACCGTTGAGACCTGGTCAGTAGCTGTCCGTGTAGGTAAGGGTTGCTTAACCATGCATAAAAATAGTTATGAACAAACAGCACTGTGGGTTTTTAATCATTTGCCTGTATATTTGCATCACCCAGATCTGTCTTGGTTTTAGTAATATTCCTGTGGGTCTTCTTCCCAAACCTCTCTCTGGTTTTGGGCTGTGATTGTGATTGCTGTTCCTAACATTTGGGAAAACTAATCCTTAAGGGCGTGGTTGTAAAGCAAGCCTTTCATTAATTCCAATCTTGATTTGTCTCTTAAGCCAGAAGATGGTTCAGGAGGGTCCAGCCCCAGTGGGGTCTCTAAGAGCGATGCCAATCGAACAAGTAGCGGAGGAGGAGGAGGAGGACTAATGGAAGAAATGAATAAATTACTGGCAAAAAGGTTTGTACTTACACCTCTAGTAAGCCCCATGAGATCTGCAGCAAGTTGTGGAACAAGGCACTGTCATTTCTGTGGTTAGCAGTAGGTGTTTCCTTGCAATTTGACAGGTCCTGCATAGATGTTGGTCACCAGTACTGCCCAACTTTTAATGCGAAAGGTGTTGCATTGGGAAAATAGGCTGCCTTTTCCTAGTGTAAGGTCCTATATTTTTAGACCTAAATTTTTTAAATTTACAAATAGTGAAAGAAAGGGATGAATAAAATAATGAAGGGTAGGTAAAGTTGTAGAGTGAACAGAGATGGAGTTTTAAAATAATGTTCTCTTAGTATAAAGACAGTTCTCATCTCAAAAAATCTGATTTCAACTTTCGTCCATGTCCTGTTCATTTCAGAAGAAATTCTGAACGTGAGCTGTGGATTCTTTGAAAATCCTTGTGAAATCCTTTGAAAAGTGATAAATAAATACACAACACTCTAAAAGGTTCCCAGCAGTATAAAATAGCAAATAGATAATTTTCTTTCTTTTCAGAATTAAAATAGCTTGACAGCTCTTAAATGTTTTTTTATGGATTCTTGGCCTGCTCTGTATCTAGGCCTTCCCTAACTGGAAGTTGTCTACAGGCAAAGTAAGGTTTGGTGATGCTGGGGTAACTAGCTCTGTTCAAGCAGGCAAGGTGAATGGACACCTCATGTGTTTCGACACAGAAATTCAGCACACTTGTGTGGTTG
The DNA here is from genome assembly GCA_013399945.1 of Ploceus nigricollis. Taxonomy (NCBI): domain Eukaryota; kingdom Metazoa; phylum Chordata; class Aves; order Passeriformes; family Ploceidae; genus Ploceus; species Ploceus nigricollis. The sequence goes on along the minus strand of VXBC01000338.1, from coordinate 435,374 downwards.
TAGTCTAAAGTGTAGTCCAGTATGGCTTTTGGCAGTAGGATCTTGTGTCTTCAGGTATTTAGGATGGAATTCCCCATGTGTCTTGACAAAAGCACTTGCACTGCCATAAACATTGTGCTGCCTCTACTCTGAAAATAACTGAGCTCCAAATCATTTCCCAGGGAGCTGATAGCAACAGAGTTATCCCCTAAATTTTTCTTCACAAAGCTATGGAGGTACCTGGAAATACACAAGTGCCATTCAGGGGTGCAGGCTGGGCACATGCTGTTAAGCTGATACTGAGAGGATTTCTTTTGGCTGCAAATTTCTTTTTATGTGTAATGACATAGGGGAAGGAAGAACCTGGCACTCTGTTTCAGGTTGTACTTACCTGCCTTACTTGCCTACTGTTACCAGGAGGTAAAAAAAAATTTTGGTTTGGTTTGGTTTTAAATTGAGCATGTTCAATACAGAAATCAGAGTTATGAGCATGGGATCTCAGGGGCTCTTTTCTGAGCAGTAAACCCCATGCTCAGAAACAGGGAATATGTCTAATGCTCGGTAAGTAACAGAGGAAAACATTTCTGAGAGCTCAGATGCTATAAAATACCACTCTCTGGATTCAGTGGGCCCTGTGAGAGCAGCCCTTTGCCTCAGGACTAAAGTACAAACAGAATAATGAGCCCACAGACCACTGTCACTCCCAACCCAGTTAAGTTTGTTGCAGGACATAAATCTAACACTGGTCTCTCACCCTGGCAAATATTTCCCTCACTTAGATTTGTAATAATTACAACTTCTTTTTGTTAGAAAAATCAAGTAAATATTAGAGAAAGACCAAAAAATTATTACTGATTTAGTAAAATTATTAATGCAGTTAAATATCTGGAAATAATTCCCACAGAGCACTGTGTCCTACAGACACATACTGCTCAGTTTGTTCGGTTTTTTGTCAAATTTTCATCAAATCTTCCAAGTTGTGTATCCAGTGATGCTTTTCTCAGAAACCTTTCTTAGCGCTTCCTGAGATTTTTTTTTCCTGAGTTGAATTTTGTTCACTTCAGAGCCAAGACTAAATGAAAAACCTGTCAGATTGGTGTTTTAAAAAACATCTGCTAAGGGAAGTGTTCACAGGTGGATAAGGGTAAAGTCCAGCACAACCAAAGTCCACGTGGAGACTTGAGCTGCAGTTCCCCTAATGCAGTTCCCCTAATGGTCTAAAATGGGAAATTGGATTTCTGCAGCCTCAGCACCTGGCCCACTGGAGTAATGTTTAGAACCTAAATAGGGCTTAAAAATCAAGAATTTGGTTTTCTTTCATCATCCAGTTTGCCTAATGCATAAGAAGTTTTACCACGTCTTTTTCAAAAATAAACAACCAACATCTTTGTTTGCTGTCATGTCCAGTTTCCCCAGTGGATGGATTGCAGCTCTTTGCCACTTCCTTCTCAGAGAGTTTTGCCCCTCCTTGGGAAGCAGAAACGAGTGTGGTTCTCAGGTCCTCACTCAGCTTCTGCAGGCAGCACCAACAGTGCTGGTCCTGGGACAACAGGGCTCAGGAGCTCTGCTGCCTTTGAAGTGGTTTTGAGACAAAAATAATCTCCTGTTGTTCACCAAAGGCACTTAAAAACCAGCTGGGTGGGCTGGTTTCCTGATTCCTTGTCTCCAGCCAGAGCTTTCCCACCCTGGAGGAAAGAAGGGGTCTTGGCTGAGCAGAAATGGTGCCCAGTCTCTCCCAGTGAGGGTGGACCTGGCTTGAAGGGCTTTTTTGACAGTTTTCCCATCATGTGGGAGCACTGCTACAGCCCTTTCTCCATGCAGGATCAGGGATGTGGGATATAGGACAGGTGACAAACTGGCAAGCTGGCTGAGAGCAGTGTCATCACTGCAATACCCACCCGAGCCACCTGCTGTGGGCAGGGTTGGTCCTCAGAAGCCCCTGATAAGGGGTGAGTTGTTCCTCCTGTGTAGGACCCAGGACTTCCTGAATCCTTGGGAGAAGCCATCCTTTTCTCACCCAGTTTCGTACCCAGCTTTGCTTCCTCCCTCTGTTTCATCACACTTCTTTATGCTCCATACCCTGCATTCCTCTGTTAAACACCACCTCATAATATTGCCCTTCTCCCTGAGTTGTATCAGGATCTGGATTCCTCGCCTCCACCCCAGCCCTACACAACCAAATGCATCCAGCCATTGTTATGTTCCCTGGGATGAGCTAAATAAATAGTAACTCCCACCAAAGCCTGACTCCTGTCTTCCCATGAGGATTTTTTCTAGAGGGTTGACTGTGTCCTATCTCCTGTTCCTTTGCAAAGGAGGAAAGCAGCGTCACAGTCAGACAAGCCAGCTGACAAAAAGGAAGAGGAAAGCCAAAACGTAAGTGAAACACTCCTCCCTGTTGTGCTCTTGCAGATTCCTTGTAAGCTGAAGTCCTGTGCTCATTCACTGTGTCTGGCAGGCAATAACAAGCAGTGCTGATCCAGGGATAGATGTGCACATTCGATCCAAAGCCAAATGTAACTGCTCCCACCTTTCCTGGGAACAGCACCCTATAAACAAGAACAGCTGCTTTATTTATAGGGAGATATTGTCTAAGCCAGGTTAATGAGCTCTATTTCATGGTCTAATCCCAGTGTTGTGGGGAGCAGGAGGTTATTGCCCTTTAAGAAGGTGCATTGAACCTTCTGGCAAGTTAACTTGAGATGAAGTTCACATTTCTTATTTTATATTTGAGGCTTGAGCTAAGCTGAAGTAGACCATCAGCCCTGCCATGTAACTTTGGATTGCCAACCTCCATGCAAAGCAAGAATCAGTTCAATTCAGATCCCAGTGCACAGAGAATGTGCCTGGTGGAAGAAGGGAAAATGGTGTATTAACCATTAGATCATGTAGGAGTCAAAATATGTGACCATGATAGCTACACTAAACTGAGATAGAATTTGGACAACTTTGGGGAACTTTGATTAATTTCTCTTCCACAAAAGCAATTATACAAGCAGTTTTATTTGACTAAGTCTGTAGACTGAACTTGATGCAACAATTTTGAGTCCAACGTGCAGGTGAAAACACTTTTTTACCTGTTGAACTGGTAAAGTGTGGAAGATCTTTCCTGTTTTAGAAGAGGGGAGGATTTGCACTGCATCCTTTCCAATGTGGTGCTTTTCCAGGCTGCTGCTCATTCAGCATTCCTGTTGCTAGCCAGTACCCTTGTGAAGGCTTTCTGCCACAGCTGCGAAGTCATAAAGCATTCTGTGTGCCTCATATCGCCTGCGTAGAGATGTTCTCTCCAAAGACAAAGCTGTTCAGTAGGGAGTCCATTATAACAATCTAGGTCTTGCCCCAAGCAAAAAGGTTTGTAGGGAGAGCAGGAATAAGCACTTTTCACTGTTTAGGGAGAAAAGCAGCTGTTTTCTGCATGTTGTCCAAGGCATGCTTCAAGCATGGAATTTGCCTGTTGAACCCGCTATGCAACCATTGCTCTTAATCTTGCCCCGAAGCTGGTTTTGAACCATACACTTGGAGATGAAAGGCACCATTTAGGTTCTGACTTGCCAGCCTCTGATTTCTGTCCCTTATTCTGTCTTGCTGAAACTCTACATTAGTTTATATCCGCAGTCAAACTTTTCAATAGCACCAATCTGTTTAGGAAAGTGTTTTAGGGAGCATCTGTTTAATTTGTGTCTTGAGTACGTTTCATGTTCTTTCAAACTGGGTGCAATTCCATTTTACAAAGCAGAGCTGATGCTTTGCCTGAGTATGTTTTGAGGGTTGCTAGATAATATTGTCATGCCAAATATATGGATGAATGGGTTATGATCTGTCCACATAAATCCGAGATAAAAGAGTCCAAATCTCTGATGAAGTGTTTAGTCTTCTATTTGAGAGGAGTACTGATTGATTTAGTTACATTCTGTTACACACCTGAACTCCTCTCTCTGGTACTGGTGGCTGTCTTGGGGTGAAAGACTGGGATGTAGCAACAGTTCCTTTAGGTGGCTCGGTTTCCACATCTCAGAGAGTTTCTAAATGTGGGAAATGGATGGTTTGTATTTAGGCAACAGCAGGCAGCACTTTAGAGTGGTTTCACCTGATTTGGTATATAGAGATAAGAGTGATCGAGTGTTATCAAGAAAAGGTGTCCACATTAACTAAAATAAAAAGGATGTATTTTGCCATCCAGTGTGAGAAAGTTAAAGGTTAAATGGCCTTGAGCCCATACCTTGGCAACAGTGCCTGTTGGACAGAGAGGAAACTTGCTTTTGTACCACATGTGTTGCAGCTGTCTCCAGAGTAGAAGAGGACTCTGCACTTCATCCCTAAAACTCAGTAATGTCCTGATTTTCTCTTTGTAGGATGATGCTAGCACCTCTCCTTCAACCAGTACACGAGGCTCTGCCCAGCAGCAGCAAAATTCATCAGGTATTAATTAAGTTGAACTACTGGCATTGTAGTTGTCTTCTTAATCTAGTCTTCTCCACCACCTCTAGACTCTGGATTCATTGTCCTACTTCTGAGTGCAGAAACTAACAGAAACTAACAGTAACTAACAGAAAAATTCCCAAACACCTGTGGTTTTAAAAACTGTATTCAGCAAGAAATTTTGACTTTTATATGCTTCACAGTCAAGAAAATTGCAAGACAGACAGTTTAGTTAGATATGTAGCTGAGGATCTGTGTCTTCAACATTACACACCTAAATCTTTTAAGAGAAAAAAGCTGTGTTATTTTACTTTTTGTAATGTAGATGTCCTGATCTATACAGTTGGGGTTTGGATGTCAAACTGCTATTTAGTTTATTGCAATAAGGCTGATCCTGAGATTAAATTGTTTTTCCTAAAATTAATTGAAATAACTGTATCTGAGTAGATGAGCTGCAAGCACTCACATTCATCCCTGTGTCAGTCTTGGCTTTCACGCATACTGAGAGAAATCTCTCCCAAGGGAATGACTATTTAACCATTCCAGCTTCCTTTTGGAACAAAGCCATGACTCGTGTGCTTTGCAAGGGAAGGGGAGGAAGCCAGGAGAAAGGTGTATGTAAATGAGATCTAGCAATTTCCTGGGAGTGCCCATAATTCTTTTAAAAGGCTTTTTAGGACCTCACAGAGGAGCAAATCCTTGTATATAAAGTTGTCAAATCTCTGCAACAGTTCATTTTAGGAGACTGGGATGATAGGAAGCACTTTCAGCAACAAGGGTTATGTAGTACAGCTTTTTTGGGAATGTTCTGTGAGTTAGAAGTGCACTCAACATTAAATAAATTCTACGTGGAGATTTGCATAGTGGGCTCTTACTGCCCTTTTTTACATACACCCACATTTTCTGCCAACTATGCAGACAAAAAACTTAAGATTTCTTAATTTAAAATATAAATAAATATTGTACTGAATAAAATAAGCCTTGCAGCAATTAGCCTGTATTTCCTAATAGAAATTATCTATGCTTTTCCTCCTGGTGTTCCAGTTCCATTTCTTTTTAGTATTGTTTAACTATGTGGTCCCTAATTAAAGGGATCACTAAGCAGATTTTTGCTAATGCTTTCCCAATAATGTAGGCAAATGCACTCATTCAGCAATCTCATTTTCCTGGTTCTTCTCCTAAGTCCCTCATCCTCACTGAATGAAAGCAACTGTATAAGACAATCAACTTCAGGATATTTTTATTTTTAGAGCAAAAACAACAAACTAACTTTTCATGTTTGTTTTTCAGACTCTGGGAAGAAGCCATGGGAAAGGAGCAATTCTGTTGAGAAGCCTGTATCTTCATTACTTTCTAGGTGAGCTGCATGGGGTGTCCCTGCGGCTGGCCAGCAGGCGGGATGGTCATGCTGTCCCTGTGGCACGCGCACGACTCATGTCTCGTTTCATTCCATTGCTGTAGAAATCCATCAGTGGTGAAGAGCTGTGAAGCTAAGAGCCCCACACAATCCCACGTGTCTTCTAGGTACTGGCTAACTGCCTGGCTTCTTAACTGTCTTGGCTTGTCCTTTGGCTCATCCCATCATTCAGCACTAGTGTTCGTCTTCTGCCGCATCTTTGGCTCATTCTCTTGCAATCTCCTTTGTCTGTTGCTGCACAAAGTGTGAAGGTGTCATGTCAGAGCTTTGTTCCATGGAAACAGCCCCCTGCTCACTTGGGCATTACAGATGTTAATCACACTGGAACCAGCATTTAAACCATCTGTGTGTGTGTGTGAGTCAGAGACACGGGTCTGGCAGTGCTGTGCCATGTGGAAATCACGTTTTGGACCATCTTTCTACAGCAGGTTCATGGCGACCCTGCCAATAGGTGAAGCTTTCATTGCCCAATCTCTGCAGAAATTAAAAAGCAAAAGCAGAAATGATCTGAAGAGCTTGCAGCTGGGATAAGGGAAGTTGTTCTTCTACCCATGCAACTGCAGTGGGTGCGTAAGAAAGGAGAGTGAAACTTGGTAATAAAATCAAGATGTAAAAAGGCCCCACCACAGACAGATCTTTCAGACACATGGGGTACAAAACCCAGCAGGTGTCAAAAGCCAAGAAACCTAAAGTAGGACTTAAGAAGTCCTGTCAGTCAGAATAGCCAAGCTTCAGGATCAGCACCCATGTTTTTAATCACAGAGATTGAGTTAAAATTTAATGTTGGACAGCTAGAGAGGCTTGCTTCCCATGCTGGTCCAGGACCACGCGGTGTTACTGGACACTGAGATGGACGGATGAGCTGAATAAGGAGGTAGAACACAGGCTTACAAATGTTTAGTATTTACTGCAAAGAGATGTCACTTATTTAACATTGTTAGGTATACAACAGCGCTGATAGTCTGGAGAGAGGTAAGTTGCCAATGGCAACTGTCTGCACATACTTGCTGCTTTGTTTAAAATGCTGTAACGTATTCTGCCCAAACATTCAGAGGGATTCATCAGTGTTACTATAGCAAAATACAGTTTTGCCAGCTCTCCTAAAACCAGTGAAACATGTTGGTTCTTGGAAATACATGAGCTTCAAATAGATGGAAAAAGACCATTCTTCCTCCTTGCAAATGGGAATGACACGTGAGCTATTTAAAGCAGCCATCACATTTCAGTAGCTATCTTTTATAATGGCATTGCATCCCGGGAGGAGGAGTTCAGTGGCAAAAATGGTTTCCTAATTTAGCACCTGGAGTAGTGCTCAGTAGTAGTAGTGCTTGCTTGAAAGACTTCTGTGGGGGGAGCAGGGCAGGTTTCTAAAGCTCTCTGTGGTGACCTGTTTCCATTCCTGATCAGTTTGATGGCATTTGGATCTTTCTTAACTCCATTAGCTGTGAGATGGTAGGACACATGTCAAGATTTCCCAAGGAAGGGCTGCAAGACCAAACAACCCTCAGGAGCAGCAGCATTTCCACCAGCCACCAGTTTGGGCTTAAAGATGATGGCGAAATTATCTGAAGCCTTTGTATAGCATGGTTAGTTTTTTTAATATTTTAGAGTTACTGATTAAAAGAGAAAGGCAAACAGCTTCTACTTCCTTAATTTATTTTATCAGATGTCATCATGGCTCAGCCCACTGACTAATACCGTGCAGAAAGACCAATAACACTCAGGTGCACTAGCCATTAAGGCCAGACTGGTTTTGTTTCTGAGTCAATAAAAAATGACTGTGATACATAACACTGTCAACAAGCCACACTTGACTCATTGAAGTCTTCCAAGGAAAGGATTAGTGGGTTATTATTTTCCCAATATTTTTCTAAGCTGTAATCTACTATTACTTTAGCACCTAGTGAAAGCCTAGGATGCCAGGACAGGGCTGCCTTACAGAAAAGAGACTGTGAGAGAAAACCAGACATGTAGCTTGCAAATTGCAAATGCTGTAATAAAACACAGTGTTCAACAGGCTTTATCCCCTCAGCATTTTCTAATCAGAAATCATTGAGAGTCCCAGCACAAAAAAAAACCCAATTCACAGCATCTTTGAGGGTCAGGTTGCGCATACAGGAGCAGTGCTGCTCTCTGGCTGCCAAATATTCTTGAGCAGCACAATAGGGAACCTCCTGTCCAGCACAGGTGCTCCTGCTCTGGGGTGGATTTCATCCACACCAGCAGGTGGGTGCACCTTAGCACACATTGCAGGAAACTGACTGGCTTTTTTGTGCTTTTCTTCCATTTCTCAAGGATGAAGCCAGTGAGCAGCAGCAATGATGTGGCTATGGATGCCTTAGATTTTGATCGAATGAAACAGGTGAGTGAAAATGTCATTTGCACTTTTAGAGACTTGGCAAGCTACCCATTTTCCCCCATGCATGCGCTGTACAAGCAAAACAGCTGTTCAGTCTTCTGATTTCCTCTATAACTAGGTGCCTAGAGAAGGGCTAGCTGGTGAGCAGCAAGAGAGCACAATCTCACTGCTATTTCATCATTATGTCTGCACAGAAATGTGCAAGTAAATATGCCAGCATCCTCTGCATCCGTGCCTGGGAGTGCAGACATAGCTGTTAGCAGTGCTAGGCTCTGACCAGCAATGGAGGTGGGGGACAAGCACAACCGTGTTAAACTTGCATTTTCTTCCACCAGTTAGAAGGAAATTCTGAGCAGCTGACTTGTGTTTTGTCTCATCAGGAAATATTGGAGGAAGTTGTAAGAGAGTTACACAAAGTGAAAGAGGAGATAATTGATGGTAAGAAAGAGAAAAATTATTATTTTTCTCATCTTTATGACTAATTTCCATAGATAAGATGATAGGAACTGCAGAGAGTTCCCTGGTGTTTTCAGACTTCTCTGAACAGCTCTGATTTATACACACATTTGAAGAACAAGCATCTGCCTTATCTGAGCTCTGACCATAATACTGCACTTACATCCTTTATTATGCGGTTGATGAGCATTTTTACCACCAGCCTATGAGAAATTCACTGGCTGGTGTTTCTCACAGGTGGGAGGGTGAGAAAGGGCCTGCCTGTAGCCCATGGCACATCAATTTATCACAATCAGCAAGCGTGAAATCACTTGTAACTTGCCGGCCACACAGGTCCGGGATGAGGAGGGGACAAAGGAAGCTAACTGAAAATCCTTCCCAAAAATCTTCTGTAGGTTTCCTATGCTTGAAGAGTTATTTCAGACCTTCACTTGATTACAGCTTTCCAAATAGGCACATATTTTTATAATATATTGAAAAGTACAGCAGCTGTACCAAATGTATCAGTACTTTTTTATAAATTGCTCTGCAGTTTACAACTAAAGGTATTTTTCAGGGCCGTTGCTGAAATGCACAGCAAAATTCCCATCTGACGGCCACATTAGGGCATAGGAAGATGCATGTCCACACCCTGCAGTCCCCACCTTAGATTCACAGGGAAGGGGAAAAAGAGGAGACTGTAAAACAGCTAAAATCCATTCCCTGTGCCCTTGCCCTAGATCTGTGTGCTCACAAACCTCCGAGGCAGTTTGCAGTTGGAGAGACCCTTGTCCATATGCTACTGTCCCAGCAGCTTGGCCCTCAGAGCCTCCCTAGTTCATTCCAGTGCAAAATAAGGCATTCACGTACACCACAGATGCAACTTCTCACAGTAGTACTGCAGTTTGCAAGCCAGCAGCTGACTGCTTACCCTTACTCATCCTTTTACCCTCCACTCATCCTTTTACCAGCGTGTACTTTCTGCAACCTCTGCACTTAGCGTTTTCCATCACACTGGGTATAACATTATGCACTAACTTTCTGGTTTGGTTTTCTAGCCATACGGCAGGAGTTGAGTAGAATCAGTACAACATAATGATTGCAAAGCATTTGGACGGTACTAAGAATGCTAGGAAGATTGGATCATTTCTAAGTGTACCAAGGTCATGCAAGATGGTGAGAGAGGACACCGGCACTGTCTTTGTTCTTACACCCTTTTTATTAGCAGACTCAGCACACTTTGAAGCTTGCTGCTGCCTTGGATTCGCTTCATTTTACAAGTCTTAATCTAAAGATTATTAAATTTTAAATTTCTGGATTTTTTAGATTTCATCTGACACTGCACATTGGATTTGTCAGCCTTTTTTGTATTTTGTATTTGCTTATTTAAATGTATTACCTTTCTTTTTAGTAGTAGATAAGAACACACGTGAACCATTTGCTTTTGATAGATGACTTCAAAGTAATTTTACTAGTAGTCTGCAATGTAAATGAAGATCCTTTGCCAACAGAAATGTATTGAGGCATCACCAGAAGAAAGAGACATGTTTAGTTGTCAGCCAACAAGTTCTTTGTCTCAGAGTTATCACAATATTAAAAAATGGTACGTCAGTGCATCACAGTATCTGTGTTCATATTGGTAATAAACTGTTTATTGTCCACACGGCCCTGCCTTTCTTTGTTTCATTTGTCCCTTCAGTTCCTGCACTTCTGTGTCACTTGGTGGTAAGAGGAAGGTGACTGAGACTCACTGTGGGGTGGCAGCTCTGCCTCCTGCACTGCAGGGCACGAGGAGAGAGCCTGAGTGTCTTGTGGCTGGCGCAATAGCAGCAGCCTTGTCTTCTCTCACAGGCAGATGTGGCCCTCACCTGCCCAGCCCTCTCACATGGCTGGCTGAGCACCAGTCCTGCAGTCAGGCTGCCACAACCTCAGCAACTTCTTGCCAAAGTGAGTGAAGGACAGTGGCCTAAAGGTCTTCTCAGGCCACCACTATCTGTCCCACCACATCTAGCACTGTCACTAAAAAAAACCACAGGTCCCATCATCTGCGCTCCTGCAGATTTGCAATAATGAAAGGGAGGTGTTTATGCAGAACAAGGCTACCAAAGGTATTAGGTGGATGCAAACTGAAATCCCAGGCAGAGCACTGCTGACTTAAGAGGGGTCATTTGTTAATGGTGTGCAGGTCTGGAGCTTTACTGGTACAGGACACTGAACACTTAACAGTGCATAGCCAATCATATCATCCCATAGCCAATCATATCATCCCATATCATCAATCAGCCCATGAAATCGTTTCCTTTACAGCCAATCTTCCCACCAGAGTGATGCCTTGTCAAGGCTGACCTAGAACAGAGGCTCAACAGAGTTAAAGAATAAAGTAGGTATTTATTAAAAGGCCTCAATGGATACACCTTGGGCAGTGCAAGAGCCCAGCCAGGGCTACACCTAAGATGAATCAAAATGGTCCCAAAAATGGATGACCAGTCACGAGGTCTCTCACTTTTATAAGTTCTGGTCCATTTGCATATTGGAGTTAATTGTCCAATTATAGCTTTAGGTTGTGAAGTCCCATCCTTCTTGTTTTTCTCTCTTCAGTCCACGTTGTTTATGCTTGTAGGCCTAAAATTTGGATTGGTTGCCCTTGGTCCCCAGCTAGAGAAGGAATTGTTTTGTCTCCCTTCTCTGTGAAGAGAGCTTACTATCCCTTAATATGGAGCTCAGAACTACACACTAAAGCAGTACAGAATCTGAAAAATACAAAAGCTAAAACCTGAGGCATCAAGAGCAATCTTGGGAATTTCTGCTTGACTTCGTCTGGTGCAAGCTTTGCATGGCAGTTGTCTTGATACCATATTCTGGTAACTTTGTCCAAAAGCCAAGGGATTGGAGTTCAGCTATTGAAATCTGTCAAGTATTTTCCAAGTTCCCTTCATTTCTTCAGGTTTCCGTAAAGATTTTATTTTAAAAGCCAGGCCCTGAGGATTGGTTTTGGGAGCCAGAGCCTGATGCAGCAGCCCAGGAGAACCTGTGATTGTCCCCTTGCTGGTGGAGCAGGCAGCAGGCAGGAGGGACAGCCAGCCTGCTACAGGAGACCCAGCAGAGGAGGCAGCATGGGTCCTGTTTGGCAGTCAGCCGTAAAATGTTACCTGTTTTGTTTTGGGGTATTCTTCAGCACTCTTCAAAGCAACCCAAATGCCTTTTACAACTGAGTCTTTTCCACGGTCTGGTTATACTGTAGATTAAATATGGGAGAAATGGGAGAAATCTGAGTTTAATGCAACAGTGAGCTCCAGACTGAGACTGATGTTTGTTAGCTGTTTAATGCCAGCTGAAGGCAAGGGAGAGGTTAAATAGCAAGATAAAGACTTCCACATGGGAACTAAAGCAAGTAGACACTGATGTGCACCACATTGCAACAACCCCAGGACCACAAGAAGGAGCCATCCCAGTATGAACAACCCGGACAAGCATCAGTAACAGCAGAGATTAGAATGCTCACTTGCATAAATCTCTTACAGTAGCTCATGCATTTCCTAATTATAAATCCATTTAATGGCATACCTGATAACGGCAAGTGCTCCTCAAAACTGCTGCTTCTCAAGATCACATCTGTTTTGTGCAACTCTCCTGTAATCCTAAGGTTCTGGAGGTTGGTGCTTGGCATGGTTCATGCTTTTCCTTGGCATGTGGCATTCTGCCTAAGGTCACCTAATAACCACGTTGTACAACCTGGATATGGCATGACCCTGTGTTAACATCAGCCAGCTGCTGTAAATGGGATTTTCTTACTTTCTTCAATTACCTTTGCAGGCCTCATATAATTACGACATAATAAGCTGAAGTTTGCACAGGAACACTTAATAGTGGGAGCAAAGTGTGTGGGGTGGAAGGTGAAGCTTGGCAGGGGAGCAGTCCCAGCATCACTACCACTGTGCCAGTTCCCAGCCTTCAGCTCCAGTGACAGGGATGTGCAAGGTGGCTTATTTCCAGTAGTGGCACTCCCAGAGGATTCTCTCCTCCCAGACAGTAATTCAGTTTGCCAGCTGTCTCTGCAGAGAAAGGTGTCCTTTCATACTGGGCTTGCTGAGCCACTGCAACAGGGCAGGCCACAGGCATCTTACATAGCAGCAATCTAAGGGGACATCACTCTCCAACCCTTCCTATCATACAGATGTTTGCCAGAGCCTTAGTGTGCCCAAACAATGAAGGAGATCTGGATCACTTTTTAAGCAAAATTCCAGCCAATTCCTGCTGAGATGGACAGTGCTGAGCAGGAGGGCTCAGCAGGCTACACAGGCTAAACAAGCTGGGACCATGATGGAAATACTGATGGGAGGCAGGTGAAGAAGCAGCTGACAATTTTGGTTGGCTCATTTACACCAGAGCCTCTGTGTCAGGCTAGGTTAGTAGTCCACAGCAGATGTGTGACCAGATCATGAAACAGCTGAGTAAGGGAACTACCACAGCATAAGGTCACTCATCAAAGAGGATAAGGACAACAGTCATATTGAGGAAAACAGCATAATCTTTATTGTGGTTTTTATATTAACTTATTAAGTTGGACAAGTTGAAGAACAGCTGCTAAAGACACAGGAAATTGAATATGTGATCAGAGTGCCAGCAAATCTGCAGTAAATTAATAAAAAACTGAAATTCCCTGACATTAGCACTGATACAAAGGTAATGGAAGTTCCCACACCAGAGAAAAGCAGCTTTAATAATTAAGATATAACGTCTTAGGTATGTTCATCACTGAGGAATCAGTAAAGTCTGAAGTGCTGAAAGAAGCCTCATTCTTGCTCTTCTTATCCAAAAGCACAAAACAGTATTGGTAAATAAACTGGTGCTCAGCCCCTGTATTACAAAGGATCTTGATCTGCTGAGCAAGCCTGGGTATTTATTTACCCAACTGCCAAAATCACATGGGTGAGAAAAATGGAGAATGGGGAAATGAAGGAGGAACCCAAATTGCTGCAGGTTAGCTCAGCTGCCTAGTGAACAGACAGACTGGCTCACTGGATCCAGGGCTGCTGAAGGAAGGAACAAAATGGTGTTTAGGGAGGAAATTAAGCTTCCCAGGTCTAGTCACATACTCTGAGGGACCAATGAGGCTGCACAATAATATTTTTCTTTGTTACAGCCACGGATTTCCAGAAGAAAAAACCCAAACTGTTAGAGGGCTACAGGGCAATTATATATGTATATAATTTCTCTCTTTTAACCACTTTGTAAGAACAGAAATATTTTGCCAGCTTTCCATGTTAGAGAGAATTTACTAGATGGCATCTGAATTCCTGACTCCCGAGATATTGTGCTGCTTGGAAAAAGGTTATGTTGATTAAGGTTTTTGATGATACAGAATTATTGAGGATAGCCAGAAGTTTATAATTGGAGAGGACAGGCAGGAAGATTTTAGTATGCCGGTAGGTGGAAATGAGAGATGAAGGTTAATGTCAATAGCACCAAGTAAGAGATACAGAGAGAGAAATGACTCCATCTCCACGTTCCAGGTACATCCCCTTAACACCACCAGTGGCAATTTTATATAGCTGGAGTATCATGTGCTTCCCAAATGTCAAGTTGTGCCCCTTGAATGACAGAGGAAAAGAATGGCAATTATTCTGAAAGCAGTTAGGAACAAATACCACCATGAAGATGAAGACATCTCCATGTCTTCACTGACATGTACTCCTAACTCCCATGCACAGAAAGGGGTCTAATAGAGAGGAGACCAAGAAAGGTGACCAGGAATGCTAATAGTTTTGGCAAGGAAAAATTAAAACTAGAACCTATCCTTTCCCCAGAGGACTTAGAGTAGGGAAAAGGATGAGAGACATGAAGTTATGAATACTGTTGAAAAGGTGAGTGGGAAAGGACCACCCAGTTCCTCAGAGGCACATCCATGCTGCTGATCAGGAAGTAGGTGGAACACTAAGAAAAGGATTTTTCCTTGCCACAGTTCAGATCTGTCAGTTAGCAATAGTATTATATCCTAAGAATGGAAATTCATTCAGAAAAGGTTTAGACAAAGCTCTGGAATAAAGATCAAACAGCAGCTACTGAAAGAATGTTACAGACGTACAAAAATATAAACATATTCCATTGCATATATAAAATTTCTGCTATTAGCAATTATCAGAAAGTATTAGATTAGACAAGACATTGAGCTAAAAGCACTCTTGTGTTCTCCTGAGAGTGTCATTTACTTCTGCATGCCAGTCTTCCCTGCTTCCACAGTCCTGTGCACACAGAGCATCTACTTCCAATCTGGCATCAAGAGAAACCACACACATGCTGAGCTATACACACACATGATCACACATAACACACAACAAATATTCCCACAACAGACAAAACTAAAACTTAGGCTTAGGCATGTGTGTCTCAGGAAGTTAATTCTAAGCCTAGACCAAAGGTTCACCTAATCACAGTTCACTCTAATCTAGGTTCTGAGGGTTGCATATACAAATATCCTTTATTAAAAAGTATCAGTTGTCTAAAATTGCTTCATTTTCACACTCATCCTCTTGGCATAAGCAGCATGCACCAACTTTAATTCAGCACACACAAAGATCCTTCTATTTCTGCAAAAAACTGAAGTCATGGGAATGAACAAACACACACCACAGCGAAGCTACCCCGTTAGCTTTCCTTTGCCAGCTTGCACAGTCTCTTAACCCTTGAATAAGGACCAAGAGTGTCATCAAAAACAAAGTCCCACAGAACTCGAATCCAGGACTGGTGATGTGGGAGGTTATCATAATATTCTGCTGCAATCTTCTTCACCTGGAAAAAGAAGAGAGAGAACGAGCTGTTTGGCTGCACAGTCAGGTGTGTTTCAACCTTCACATTCAGATCTGATAGCACAGCCATTACCTGAAGTTACTTGTTATTGCTTGTGAGCTTCTGAAGTTCAGCCAAATGAGATGTACTTAAATGCATTTAGATACTTAGCAGATTTCTGGTGTAAGTTTTGCCTCACAGTGTCGTAATTTGAAAGGCAATGGATTGCTGCCTTCAGTCAGAACTATTTTGTCTCATTTCAGAGGTGGTAGGATCTCCACAATGAGATACTTTATCCACTGTATCAGTTGCCAAGACTTCAGCACACTATATTTAAAGCCCTGTTTGCCACTCATAATATTCTTCTGTTGAGGGTTCTGGGTAAGAGATAATTAACAACTGAGAAAATGACAGACACAGCCTTGCCTACGCTTTGTTTTCTACCCGGCATTCTGCTACCATGATGCAAATCCAAGAGATGGGTTCCTCCAGCAGGCAAAGAAAATTGCAGGGGTGGTCTGTTCTTCTCAGTCAATATTAAAAATATGGTGAGATTCATTATTAGGTCACAAGTCTAATAAAGTTTCATCCCTGCTACAATTCCCAAAGTCTTAAGACTGTTGCCATCAGAGAAGCATTGTGCATAATTGGGGTGGTGCTTGTAGTGGGAGTAAGGCCAGAACCAGAGGACAAAGAGGTTTCAAAGCTGGCAGGTTCAGGGGACTGTGAGGATTCCCAAGTTATCAGTTATTATTCCTGCTCCAACTAGATGCTTTGCTTTTTGAACACATTTATGAAGAAGCAAAATCTGTTAACTATAGTACACTTGCACATAACTGCTTGGGCATGGTTTTATTGCAGCTCCACCTCCTAGACAAACAAAGCTCTAGAATAGAGTAGTTTATCTTGCTGAACAGCATGACTTCTCTCTTTAAAACCCTGTAGAATTTTAAAGCCAGCTACACTGAGCACAGTGCAGACTTCCAGTGAAGAGAGAAAGGGTTACAGAGAAATCGTCATGCAGGAAGAGGGTCTCATCACCACCCGAGGTACAATGGGGCAACCTTAACACAGCATTTGACTGTTTGTGAAAAGGTAAGAATTTCAGTGAAAATTAAATTATAAACTAGTATGGCTCCCTGTTAATTACCTCATTAATTCAGCTTCCTAGCAGACATTTCTCTGTAAAGTAGGTTGGATAATGTACAAGATTCATTACGATCTTTTACCTCTGTACCTCTGTCCCTTACACACTCCTTGTGCTCCTGGCATGGTAGTGCTATGCTAGAGATGGAATACTCAGTTCAGATCTGACTGTATTCTGTCTTTCACTGAATACCTCCAACTTCCTAATCATTTTCTCTATCCTGCTTTAAAGCATTGGTTTGTACTTCAAAGTAGTTAATTTTCAATGGTTAATTTTCAATGATATTCAGACAATATCAGGATTTCTCCGTAGAGATATTTGTTAATGAGGAACCTCTGGAAGAGGTTCTGGAAGAGAGGTGATTCCCAGGTTTCCAAGATCTCTGGAGATGCAGATTTGGTTCCCCGTGCTCCTTCTGTAACCCCAGTCAGAAATAATTTAATCTGGGTATCTTATCCTCACTTTTCCCAGCTGGGTAATTGAAATAGCCAGAGGATGAGAGGGAGGACTATTTCAACAGTAAGCTCCCTTGAATGAAGGCTACTCATGAGGCCTGATGCAAACACAAAGTGGGGGCTCAGATACCCAGCTTCAAAAGCTTCACTCTAGCTCTGACATGGTCATTACCTAGCACACAGTTGCTTAGACCTTCCTTCCTACCTCCATTTTAGAAATTCTGCCTGAATTCTGCCTTTCAACTGTAGTTTAGCTCTCATCTACACTACTCAAGTTCATATGGCAAGTCTACCATTCCCCTCTTCTCCAGAGCCCCATGTATTTCTTGCCCTCTGAACCATGTTTTCTTAAGTAGTTACATTATCCTGCAGAGCTCTTGGCCATGTTATATTCTGACCACTACAAAAGCTTCAGGAAGTTTTCCTATACTGCCCCTTGCACATGGAAGTAGAAGGCTGGAGATTCACAGAAACCAATTCAGCTCTTAGGGGCAATGTCTCAGGCTGTGTCCTCTGCCTCCAAAGGAAAAGTAGTAGACAAAGTAGTTAAAAATGGCCCAGAGAAGAGGCCAATAAACAGCCTGCCTATGTTCAGCCCAATAGCTTCTGCAAACACAAACAGCACCTTGTGCAGGAAGGCAGGCACCACTTGCACCACTGCAAGGTCTCTGGGCAGGTCAGCTGTATGAGATGTACAGAAAATATGGAGAGGGGAAGGTGAAACTGCAATAAGAAACGGAGGAAAGAGAAAATGTAATGAATGCGGTTAGAGGGGGGACTTCTGAAAGATTTTCTTATGGAAAAGAAGGAAATTTGTTAGATACATGTTCCCATCTTGCTAGCACAAGGCAGGAAAGAATTTTAAAGTACGTTTCTCTTTTATAATAGACATACACAAAAGTTTTCCAGCAAAACCATCTCATTTTTCATTATTTCTTTCAGCATCTCCATACATAAAACAGAATTATCACCTTATCTACCAGAAAAACTGGATAGTGGGAGGGCAGAAAGTAATTTAATGCAGGCTCCCTTTTAAATGCAACATCATATGAGGAGTGGCTGAGGGAGCTGGGGTTGTTCAGCCTGCGGAAAAGGAGGCTCAGGGAAGACCTTATCACTCCACAACTCTCCGAAAGGAGGGTGTAACCAGGTGGGGCTCCGCCTCTTCTGCCAAGCAACAAGCAGCAGGACAAGAGAAAAAAGGCCTCAAGCTGCACCAAGAGAGAAGGCTGACATCAGAAAGAATTTCTTCACTGGGACTTGTCAAACATCAGAACAGTTGCCCAAGGAAGCGGTGGAGTCACCATCCCTGGAAGTGTTCAAGAAATGATTCAACATGGCACTTAGTCCTACGGTTTGGTTGAAATGGTGGTATTAGATCAAAGTTTGGACTCAATGATCTTGGAGGTCTTTTCCAGCCTTAATGATTCTATATCTATTAAGTATGGTTGAGGCTAGAAGAGTCATCCTCTGTGTTACATTCTGGTTACAGTTCAAAACCTGTGATGGCAGTTTCCAGGTAGCAAGTTTTGTGGCCAGATCATAGATTGTCTTAAGGAGGATGGCACTGTAATTAAGTATTCCAAAATCCTGCTCCTCAAGCTCTCCATATATGGCATTGTAGGTGATCCATTTTCCTCAACTCCTCTCTGCCTTCTTCCTTACAAATCTCAACTAAGTCTTAAGTCATTGCTAGTTTGTAAATGAAAATTGAGGCACATCTTGAGTGCTCTGTCCAGTTCTGGGCTCCTCAGTACAAGAGGGACATGGAGCTCCTGGTGTGAGTCCAGTGAAGGGTGACAAAGTTGATGAGGGACTGAAGCATTTCTCTTATGAGAAAAGGCTGATGGAGCTGGGCCTGTTCAGCCTCAAGAAAAGACAACTGAGAGGGAACCTCATTAATCCTTTAAGTATCTGGAGGGTGGGTGTCAAAAGAATGGATCCAGACTCTTCTCAGTGCTACTGACAAGGTACAACAGGCAGAAACAGATGCACAGGAAGTTCCACCCGAACATGAGGAAGAACTTCTTTACTGTGCAGACACCGAGCACAGGAACAGGCTGCCCAGAGAAGGTGCAGAGTCTCCCTCACTGGGCATATTCAAGAACCATCTGGACACAATCCTGTGCCATGTGCTCCAGGATGACCCTGTTTGAGCAGCAAGGCTGAACCTCACCCATTCTGTGATTCTGTTATCATGGAAGGATAACAAGAGATTGCGAAGTCTGCAGGACAATTACTAGGCACTTGGCATATGGTATATTGAAGCTTTTCTTCAAGTAGGTCAAGGTGGCAGGGCAAGAAATCACATCTTTTGGACTGAAACTTTTGTTCTGCTTCTGTGTTTGTAGAGCACAGTAACAGGACCCTACTCATACTCTTCATACCTGATAGGTACAAAAGTTAAATGCAGCCTAGTATTTCAGCATGGCTGTTACACACTCTTTGTCCTGGGGCTATACAGAAACTAGAGATCCTTATGACACAAAGCTGCAAAATTACATTTAGAATGCTCAAAGGCTTATTACAAGAAGTTCCCTCTATAGTCCTACATCCCCACCACAGGATGGTGAACACTCAAGCTGGCCCTCCTGGCCATCATAGGGTTAATGAAATCTGCAATTCAAAACCAGCACATCTACCATGTTTTCCAGTCTTGTCTGTCTAATAAATCTGGTTTCATACCATGCCTTTTCCTTTTCCCACAAGCTTAATGAGTAACTAGTTTGCCCCTGGTAACACTGCCACTTTTATTGCAGCTTCTAGAAGAGTTCCTCTTTCTCCAATCTCCTCTCTCCATAAGTATACCCAGTCCTTCAGACAATGAAGAATGGATCTCTTTACTCATTCAGTAAACAATGCAATATTTTATAGTTGTAAGACTACATTCAAAGACTAATCTATTCTTAAGTCTACAGGGGTTTTTCTTAGAGCAGGTCCTTCATTGCAAAGTTAAATTTCATGGTCTCTTGTGTAATCTGTCATTATACTAGTGGGACAAGTTCTTACTGCACACCCATGTCACTCATCTTTAATATCCATAAGCTTATGAGCACAGCCTAATTCTTCCTCTTTCCAATCTGTCACAGTCCTAGGGTAAAGGTCTTTCCAGTGGCAAACACATTACTCAGAACATTCTGAATGACA
Source organism: Ploceus nigricollis (assembly GCA_013399945.1). Taxonomy (NCBI): domain Eukaryota; kingdom Metazoa; phylum Chordata; class Aves; order Passeriformes; family Ploceidae; genus Ploceus; species Ploceus nigricollis. The sequence continues at coordinate 415,230 of VXBC01000338.1, read as the reverse complement.
CACCTGTAACAAAGGAATATGCTGAATTTACTTTCCTGATAAGCAAGCTGAAAAGCTAGTTACTTTCCAAGATTAAGGTCCAGTTATTCTCAAATCGTATTTCTACCCTGATCTCAATCATGCAGGATAGATATTTAAAAATAGAGATCTTTCCTCCACTTTCTATTTTCCAATAATTAAAAACAAAAATAGTCTTGCTGAGAGATCATCCGTATTACACAATGCAACTATTAGACATTCAAGTGTCTAAGAGACTAAATCTGAAAAAAAAAAAATCTTTGCTGAGTGAGGAATTTGCCAGGAGGTTAAGCAAAGTAGAGCAAGGTGAGGTTTCTTACCTGCTATGAAGTTCAAGATTTAAAGTTAATCAGAGAGGATCTGTTTCCTTATCTCTTTTCATCAGAGGGGCAGAGATTTTTTTTTCTCATTTTGCAAAAAAGAGTAACCAATTTGTTTTAATGGTCAAAGGATTTTCTACGGGAACTGTTTTGCCAAAGAAAATAGAAATTTTAAAAATAGAATTCTTTTTAATAGAATTTTTACTTGTAATTGATCTCTCATCAGACTCCAAGTCTTCCATATAGTTCTGTCAGGCAACAGTGATTGACAAGCCTGCTCTCTCCTCCACCAGCAGGGCAAGTCTCAGTTGCCAAAGAGCAAAACACACATGAACACAAGCCCATGAAATTCAGCTAATAACTCCATCCTCTTTATGCAGGAGGGCAGACACTTGCAGCTGCTGCACTGCCTCAAGGAATTAGGCTGAACTATTTGTGGTGTGGGTGTGGGTGAGCTTTTCAGGTCTCAATCAGGGCTGGAGCAACAGTCCCAGCAAGTTCAATTAGTCACTCACCTCCCTGAGCAGGATACTGAGCTAACCTCCTTCTCTTCTATTTTCATTTCGGTAATCTAAGTATCTAAGACCATCTAACAAGTTTGAACATTTGAAACTAAAGCTAAGCACATGCACTTCCCCGCTGAGCTATCAGGTGTATCAGTGTTGGGAGTGCCTCACAGGAGAACTTCATATCCAAGTGTGGGCTGCTGTACCAGCTCCTCTGGGCCTCACCAGGGACAGGCAGGACAGACCTCCAGCAGCAAAGGAGTGAATGAAACACAATTGCAAGCTATATAGAGGCTTCCTACACTCTTCTACACAAGAAAATCTCCCCTTGATTTGCATCTCCTCTCAGGGAGTGTTTCTGTGATGGAGAACATGAGCCCATACAGCAGGGCTTGCCCTGGTATGCCATCACAGAAGTTGCATGTGGTATCAATAGTGGTGGGGAGGTCACAGCTCTACCTCCACCTCATATGGATATTGCAGCAGCAGTTCCCAACTTTGCATCAGCCCACAGAAAGATGTTTCCTTCCTGTTACGTCAGAGAATTTGTATGTAGGAGTAATCCTTCGAAGTCACGTACCTCTAACACTGTGAGCACCTGCTGAGGAGCCCTTGCATTAAAACACACAAGAGCAGCCACACACCTGGAGGGAGATGGAAAGCCATTCCTAGACACCTGGGCTTTGCAAATTTGATTCCCACAACTGATAAAACATAAACAAAAAGGGGTTTGCCTTTCAAAGGAGGAAAGCCACAGCACTTTCCCAACTACAGACCGGCCTCCTCAGTTTCTGTGGGTGGGGCAGGAGAGCTAAAAGGAGTCAGAGAGTGTGGCTTTATTTTCCAGTGCTACCTGTGTCAAGCTGGAACATGCCCCAAAAATTATGTAATCTCAAAAACAGAAAAACTTTTCTTTGATGTTAATCAAGCAATATAGTTAGCAGATTGATCATTAGACCAATTTCAAATAGCAATTGCCACCTGCCTCCCTTTAGATGGGTCTTTAAACTTTCAAAAAGTTGAAACTTAGTGGCTGAGGCATGTGAATCAAGACATTTAAAGCCTTGTTGGAGGATTTTATCATGCAAAAGGTATTCCTCAAGCCCTATGAGGATCAGATGTTCTAGTTTGCATGAAATAAACTAAGTATTACAGCAGTTTGACAGCCATTTCTTTCAATCTCTGGCTTAAAATTAATTAGAAACAAATCCAAAAAGCTGTTCTCATTTTTCCCCCTTTTTTTTTTTCTTAAATTCATCTATTGCTATGATTTGGAGTGTTTTCTTTGACACAGTTTAGCAGGTTTCATAAAAATCCAACTCACTCATGCTCTGCTATACTTACCATGGGCAATCTGCATCCAGGAATGCTGGGGAAGTCATGGTGCTCCATGTGGTAACCTACATTGAAGGTGAGCCAGTTCAGAGGTCCATAATAAGAGTATGTCTCATACCCTTTTAGGAACATGTAGTGTTCTGCTATGAAGTGCCCAGAAATGGGATGAAAACCCAAGCAAAGAATAGTACCTGCTATTAAGTAAATAACAGGTTTGAGCCCCCACAGGTAGTAAATGATGAGGTCTACAGAAAACTGGACGAGAGCATTCAGAATTTCCATCCGTGTAATTGCTTTGGGGTTCACATACAGTGGTCTCAGACTGTAGAACAGAGGTTGGAGGAACAGCCACAGCAGTTTCCGAAGCGGCGTGCAGAAAAACCAGCCCTCAAAGTCCGTGGGAATGTCCACATCCAAGCTGTCCCCTCCCAGGTAGCGGTGATGGTCAATGTGGTATTTCTTGAAGGAGGCAGAATAGGGGATGCCAATGGGCAAGTTGGCAAAGACTGCGAACCATCGGTTCCACTTGGCCTGCTTGTTCCCAAAGGCCACGTTGTGTGAAATATCGTGGATGGCGAGGGTCAGCGAATGGTTGATGCAACCCCCAAAAGCGTAAGCCCAGAAGAAAATCCATTTCCAAGATAAGTCTTTCACCAGGTAGCATGCCAGCAGCTGCATGAAAACCATTCCAGATACAATCCACTTTAAATGTGGATCTGGTCCCATCAGAGTCTTGATCTCTGGATACTTTGCTAAAGGGAAAAATGCAGAGAAAAACTTGGTTAGATCATAATTAGGCAAACACAATCCCCACTGTGACTCTCTGTTTTTATCACACTATGGTTGAGGCCCTGGTTTTATAAAATGTTAATTCCAAAGTAGGGTTGCCACTATGGTGAAAGTTTTACTAGATCAAGCATCACGTCCAATTCTGATTGATATTGATATATAAAGACATATAAAAAAGATACCCTGATGGTCTCTGTGGCATAATGTGCCTTTCCCACAATGAGTATTACTTCACAGTGATGAGCAGTAATATGCCAAATCCCACAGGACTTAAGCTCTAAGAAACACCTTCTGTCACGTTTTTAAGTTTTTAATGTCCTTTTGTATTTTGCTCAGATGTTATTTTCCACTAAAGGGATACAACTGCCTTCTTTGTAGCCCTTTTCACGCTGCTGTTTCAAACACACAAGCAGAGGAGAGAGCTGAGCAACAGGCTCACCAGGTTTTGCTCTGTGATTAGATGACAAACACAGCATTTAAAAAAATTCCTAATTATTTGAGTATTTACCAGTGCTCACAACAGGTACAACTCTTCACACATACTAACATCACAGTATATTATCAGGATTTTGTACAGCATGGCAAATTTTTCTCTGTTCTCATGTCACATACCAAAAGCAGGCATAAAAGCCACATAGATATCACACAACAGCTTCATGAGACCTCCCAAATACTGCAGTACAGTAGAGACCTGGGCTAGGCCTGTAAGTCTGACTCATGTCAGGCCAGGACCAGCTTATTGATCTTCAGTCCCATCAGCCATTCATCTGTCCTTTAAAAAGAAAATAAAATACAGAGTACAGCTGATCCTCAGTGAATCTGCTGTTCACTGATTCACGTCTCTTTGCAAATCCACACTTCTCACTTCCAGTATTAACTTGCATATGATACCTTCTGCTGCCTTATGGCTTTTAGCCACGTACTGACCTCCCTCCTTTAACTCATACTTTGCATTTCTCAGTAATTGCAGCTCACACAGATAAGTGCCTAGAGAAGTCACTCATTCTGAACCCTGAGGTTACACAGTGTCCCTGTGAGTTTCATGGGCCCATTTTATGAATAGAAAAGTAAACATCATCTGACTGTCACAGTATAATACCAATCAGATTACAATGATCTGCATCTATGCAGCTGTGTCTACTCTAAACAAAGGCTGGAGACAATATATGTAATTTATGTGACCTTGAAAGCAGTGGCAGATATTGAGTGCTGGATGCAGAGAAGGTTTTTGTAGAAGTGAACCCTGAGAAGTTTACAGAAGCTCAAAAAGATGAAGTGCTACTTAAAGAAGCAGGTTAATATGGTCATGCTCTGCAACCATTCCAACAACCCTTGAGCCTCTTGGCCAACTTCAGCCCATCTTGACAGAAATTAGAGATTACAACGATTAAGAAAGTGCTGTGGAAGATGAGGACAAAGCAGATATACTAAAATCTTGTGAGGATAAGGAGGCCAAGGTCACCATGAGGAGTATTCAGGCAAGAGAGAGATTTTTCTAAGTGCTGGGAAAGCTGTAGTGAAAGTTTATATCTTTCTAAAGTCAGAGAAATATTTTGACAAAAATCTCCAGAAACTCTAGGGGTTTTTTTTTGTTTTGCTGTTTTGGTTTTTGTTGCTGTTTTCACCATTCTTGAAATTATATTTTTCACACCAATAAAGTTAACATGCCAAAAGTTGTTCTCTAGTACCTGAATAGGTACTTAAATTTTACATGAAGTGCTGCTTATGCAAAGTTTACTCTAAAGTACAAGAATATAATAACCTGGTCAGAAAGACTGTTACAGATGTGCAGTTTTATGTAGCTTAATCTCTTTCTTAGGAGCATCTGTCCAAAAGCCAGAAAACACTTTAATAAGTCAAGCCACTTCAAATGTTGTCACATCAGGCAGCTGTCAGAGATCAGTTACTGCAGTCACCAGAAGAGATGAAATGTAAAACAACGAAATCTGCCCTCAGCCTGGTCAAATTAAGGCCACACTGACCACCCCCCCCCGAAAAAAACAAAAAAGAAATTTTAATGGGATGGGGAAATTGCTTAGAGATGTTTCATACTGTCATTTGAAAATAATGGAAGTTTTTGACCTATTTCTTTCTGTGGCAGCCAACAAGGACTGCAGATTCCATTTAAAAGGCTCCAGAGCAGTCGCTGCCAAATGGCAGCAACAGTGTGTGCAAGCAGCAATGCAGGCAGGTTGCACTTATCACAGGTGACAGCTATTAAGTAACTTGCCAAGGTTTAATATTAAATTCAACACATGATTAACTCCAAGAGTAAATTTTTGCATACTAGTCAAACCACAATACCGTGGCTGTTTATCATTAATACCGATAAAGCCATCCTGAAACCATGGCATGGAAAAATTCAGGTTTCTCCTCACAGAGAAACCATGGCTTGGGCAGGGGGGTGGATGAAGGCATAGACACACAACACAGGACAGGACACAACACCTACAGTTATGTGACTGCATGGGACCAAGTTTTGCCCTTTATAGTCCAATGAGAACAGGAGAGACCCAGCTGCTCTGGTGTCTGCACAGCACATCTTCCAGCCTCCAGCTCACTGAGGAAGTCTGTTAGCTCAGGCCAGCAGAGGTTATCATGGTTACCAGAGGTTACCTCACGCCAGGTTATCCATGTGTGCTGCTTCTAGTTGTCCAGACTGAGCCACTGTACTGCTGAGAGGGTGAGGACACTGGTGTAGATGTACAGCAGTGCACAAGGATGACTTTTCTGTCTCCAAGGTCAGCACACTGCCAAAGCAGCACAGGCACTTTAGTACAGTAGGTAAATGTAGTTGATAACTCTGCCCAGACAGCTCCACAGTCTCTCTGCTCCGCATGAGGAGACAGCATTCCCCACTCTTACAAGTCAAGAGAGAACAAATGCTTCAAGTGTATTTTCAGAAAGGTTCACAATTCTGAAACAGCCCATTTACTAAATTAACTTTTCATTGAGATGACTCCACTGTTCTACGCATCTTTTGAGAGGCAGGTCTTACTCACCAAGTGCCTAAACTGACAAATTAATCTGAATATGAATTTTGTTCCATTGATGCCCCTCTCTGGAGATCCAAGAGCACTCACCATAGCCCTACAGTGATCCTCAGGGCTGGAGCAATTGTTCCTGGATAGGCCATTGGCTGCCAGGTCCTGCTGTTCCTCCTCCTCAGGAGACAGCAAATACCTTGTTCTGAACTCTTACTCATCCTCCGTCCTACTGATCCTGTCCCTGAGATAACTCAGGCATGTCCCAATGATGGCACCAGACATGATTTCTCATTGATGTGACACTACATACTTCACAGCTGCACATTTTGGTACACATGGGATTTGAAAGTGAGCAAGAGCAGGAGCTGGCCACAGAGACAGTGGTGATGGAAGTTTAAAGGAGCAGCAGCCCTGCCCACATCCATGAGAAACTAGTAGGAAAAAGAGAAGAAATTTAATTTCTTAATTTTCCTTTCTTTCCACCCCAAGTGCAGCATACTGATAAAGTCAAAGTGGGCATACTCCTCAGCATAAGTCACTTAGAAGGTTTGTTAAAGGGAAGCAGGAAAAAAAAAAAATCTGTGATACTGCTGTCCTGGACTGCATTCTATTGATTATGAGTCCCTGCCAAAACAGATAAAAGAGATACCAGGCACAGGATGTAAGCTTTACTACTCCATGTCCTATGCTGGAGCTGGTAGTTGTACCAAATAAATAAACAAAACAAAAGAAGACAGTTTACTAACATTATGTGTTTTGCCTTGTAGCAGCTCAGCTCAAAAACCTGTTTGTAAAAGCACAGCACACCCAAGTCCTCAGTGAATGACATGGACAAGTTGGAGGGTCGTGAAAATTGTCAGAGGGCTGGAGCACCTCTCCAATAAGGAAAGGCTGAGAGAGTTGAGAATGGAGGCTGTTCAGCCAGGAGAGGAAAAGGCTTTAGGAAGACCTTATTGCCTTTCAACATCTAATGGCAGTTCATAGGAATGATGGGGACTGACTGTTTAGTAGGGCTTGTTGTGACAGGTCAAGGGGTAATAGTTCCAAACTAAAAGAGAAGACATTTAATCTAGACATAAGGAAGAAATTTTTTACAATGAGGGTGGTGAAACACTATCACAGGTTGCCCAGAGAGGTTGCAGATGCCTCATCCCTGGAAACGTTCAAGGACAGGTTGGCTGGGGCTCTGAACAACCTGATCTAGTTGATGATGTAGCTGGTACTCAATATATTATATGATTCTATTATTAATTCAAACAATGCATGAGACAAGACACAGGTAGGATACACAGAGGACAATATGCATGACAACACCTTCTGGTTTTTCATAGTCTCCTGTGAAAAAGCCCCTCCAGTAGACAAAATAATAAGAAACATTTTTGGCCCAGCTAATTTGACTGAAGTTTTATATGTCCACTGTGCAAGGACAAGTGTCTTAATCTTGTATTTGTCACCCATGAGCTTCTAAATATCTTAATGCTAGCTGGTCCAAGGGCAGTGGGTCACCCAGAAGTGGCCAGCAGAGGGAAAGTACCGCAGTGGTGCCACTCTGCTGGTGTCAACAGAGGTGGATGATGTCAGCACATCACTATGTCAGCAGCTGTAACCTGTTTGCTTACATTTGTTTATTAGCTAGTTCAGAGTAAAAGGATGTAGGAATGCTAAAAAGAGGGCTTCCAGCTCCTTCTGAAAAATCTGCAATATGGACTAAGCTGAAGCCTTGGGTTGTACTTAAGACATTTCCCACGGAAGACCACAAATGCCTAAATCAGTCGCTTTCTGCCCATGTGATTTATTTCAAAGGTGATGCCCACAGGGAAGTGGCACGAGCACTGGGACAGCAGCTCTTCTGGGTGCTCATCAGAGGGTGTACACAATCAGGGGCAGCACTGTGCCCACACACGGCAGCATAAAGGACAAACATAACTTCTTCGCCAGAAGCACATGTACTTCAGAGCTTTGATTTAAGCTAGGGACATAATATATTGCATATTTCGGTAGGTACAACTTATCAGAATTTTCATAAATGTGAGGTTTAAAAGGCAACAGAAGAGACAGCTGGATGAAATAGCAGATTAATCTCTAAATAAGAGAGCAGAGCTGGAAGCTATACTCAGATCAGCTAAACGCTAAAATAAAATGGATTTTTGGCTTTTAAATTTTGTTCTACCTCTCCCCATGGGCTAACGTCTCAGCCTTCCTACAGGATAAAGTACATATAAAACACTTGCACCATCTCCACTCCAAAATAACTTGCCAAAAAACTAATTACATAACTATTAAGCATTCTTGGATGTTAGATCATATTCAGATGTTCCTGGTCTATCCTGAGCAGCATTGATTCAGCTCTCATCCTCAGCAGCAAACAAGTGCTTCCCTAAGGATCCTGTGAGGCAAGACATTTTCTGTCTAACTTACAGTAATTTTATAAAGTTAGATCCAGCCCGTGGCACAAATATGATCTCACTCTTCCCATGTCACAACATATTGCTTGCATTTGGGAAACTGTTTGCAGGTGAAATGACCATACATTGTATGATTATGGTGTTACCTGCATTTAAGCAATGATTTTTTTCACCTCTCAAGAGTGAAAAGCCATCAACACTTCCCACTAGGCAAGAGCAGAGTTTCTCAGAGTCTTTCAGTCCAAGAAATCCTTACTGACAAAAAGTAGAAATCCTATTTCAGATGCCCTCCCTATGTTATATCTCCCCCTAATTGCATTTTTCTAACTATACAGAAAGGCTGAGCAGATCTAGATGAACAAACTTTTCCATCAGGAAAGTTTTAACCAGATCTTTCCCTAACAGAGCTTACTGCAGCATTACACAAATCCCAGTCCTGACACAAGGCAGTAACAGGCTTTTCATAAACAAGACAGCGAGAGAATAGCAATGAAACAATTCCATTTCATAAACTGAAAAGCGTGAATAACGTGTTCAGGAACATGTATAACGTGATCAGGGTCAAAGTGCCAGCTTGGCAAGAGATCTCCACTCTAAGTCAGAAGCAGTTGCACACAGACAGTACTAAGCACAAGCTACATTTTATTACCTAGATACTACAAAGAGATAAGAGAGAAAATATCTCCTCTCCCTTGTGCAAAATATTGATCTATCTGCTGGTATAATTATAGCCTTTAGGAATCACAAGCCTCATCTAGTGCAACAGTGTCCAGCCACAAAGCCAGTTTCCAGTTAGCCCAGCCGATAACACTGCTCACAGCTCTGTGGCTCAACTGGAACCGGTTGCCCAGAGAAGCTGTGCATGGCCCATCCCTGGAAGTGTTCAAGGACAGGTTGGATGGGGCTCTGAGCAACCTGAGCTAGCACAGGATGTCCCTGGCCATGGTAGGGAGACTGGACTCACAGAGCTCTTATTCAGACATAGTCACTGACTACAAAAGTCTTACAGACACCTGGGCTACTAACTCTTAAGCCAGGACAAACAAATTTGTGATTAACTTTTTTTACCTGTCAGATGCTCTATATTGGGGCAACAGCCCAGGAAACGCCACTTATGTAGAAAGAAACTGCTTTATGTGTTTGTCAGTTTGCCCTTTTTTTTTTTTTTCCCCTAACAGATAATTTCCATTTGTATTTAAATCGAAGTAGCCATGCCTGAGAGAGATCAACATTTTAAAAAGCTGCAGCCCAGAGAACAATCAAGTTTCAGTGCTTAGCAACTAAATCATTAACCTATTGGGAAGGAAACAGTTCCTTTACCAGCATGGAATGCTGTCCCCAAGGCATCGTTGTACACAAAAATGTAAAATACATGGATTTTTATAGATATTGTTCATATGTGTTTAAGATTCTTACTGTGTACTTCAGCTTAGCAGACACTAAACACTTTGGTAACTATATACTCTGAATACTAGGTGACCTTAGACTTTGAATAATAGAGTGAGGATCATTATACAAATATTGTGTGGGATATTATGACAGTTTCAGTAACTTTTGGTAGCATTTTGGTATTTGTGACACTAGTTTTATAATCCATTCTGCCTCATCAGACACAGATCATTCATGTCTCTCTTTGCATGTTGTATTTCTCTCTGCCCTTCCTTCCACTCCCACAGCCGGGGCAGGGGAAGCTGTAAAGAAGGAGATGGACCTTGATTCCAATTCCTTGTTCTTAACTCAAAGAGGGGATGGGCAAAACCTCTGCAAGCGTGCCGCTGAAGAGGCCTAAAAAGAGTTTGCTGCAACAAGGGAGTCCAAGTACCTCCTTACAGTTTCATCATGGTTTGCCCTCCCCATTCTATAGCACAACAAAACGCAAGCGAGCAGCAAGGGCAGAGACCCACCATACACCCTCCTACCTTAGCTCACCAAAATGTAGCCCCCTTGACTGAAGGGATGAGGAGCACAACACCAAGAAGCCTCATTTGCTATACTGACGTAATTTGACTATCATGATTACATAGTAAAATAATTATTATTTTCCTGGATGTAATTCAAACCTGGATATGGATATTCCACCACTGCAACTATACCGGAACTGTTTTTGTAATTTAGATTAATCCTAGATTAATCTAAGATTGTGGGGGAGTTAAAAAACTGCACCTAATTACTGTATACCTTGTGCAGCAACTCAGTCAGAAGTTCCACTGCCATTTTATAAAAGTTCTTTAAAAACTTTATCCTACTCATTAGAGGGAAGAAAACAAAACTATCAACCCACCCAAATAAAAAGAGGGGGGAAAATCAAAATATTTTTATTAATAAAATGTTGAAAATGTATTTTTAGGAGATACACAACAATACTCTGTGACAATTCTGAATTAAGCTATTCTCAAAAACGATCTTCAGAACAGCC
>VXBC01000338.1:392250-403830 GCA_013399945.1 Ploceus nigricollis | reverse complement strand
GGCACCGGGACAGCTCCGCGGCTTCGCTCGGGTGGCAGGAGCCGGGAGAGCTGCGGAGCCCCTCCGGGATGTCAGGGGGAGTCCGGCGGGAAGACGGTGCCTCGGTGCTGACTCTGGGGACAGGGGACGGGCGGCCGAGGCTCGCTGTGCTGCAGGGACCTCGAAGACAGCCAGGAGAGGTGTGTGGGGTGGGCAGTGAGGATCCCCGTCGTGCCGCTGCCAGCACCGGGGCTCGGCATAACCACTACATCCATCGCTGCCTCGGGCGGCTCCAGAGCACAAGGGAACTCCAGCGCTGCAGGTCCCCGGCCACCTCCAGACACAGCTTTTGGAAGGCAAAGGTAGTCCAAACGCCATAAATCCAGAGACAGAGCCCTAAGCAGAACCGTGGATTAGGGCAAAGCCCAGTTGAGCGAGCTCCGCCCAGGGGTGGAAGACCTAGAACAGTGCAAACGCGACCAACGACTGACATACATTTCCTTGGCGCTCTGACAATCTTTGTGAGCTGTCCCGGTAGAATCCAGCCCTTGGCTGCATAACACTTCACTCCTGGTAGTCTGCGGCCCATTGCCCAGGTACTGTCCCTGCTGGAGCAGCAGGAAATCACACTGCTACCTTGGTAACAAAACCAGGCAAAGGACTTGCTAACCTTAAAACTAAGGTAACCTTATGTACCTCTCTAGCGTCTCTGATTCACAGAGTTACATGTTACACAGTGATGTTTCTACACACAAAACCCAAAATTAAAGTGCTGCCGTTGTTCCCACTATGTTCTTTTGCAAGTCCATACCTGACCTTCTGTCCATCTTCACTCATTACACCTATCCCTATCATTAGTCCTTCCAACAACAACATCACATGTGGATCAGCTCCAATTTTGTTTCATTCTGTTTCAATATGAAAGTCTCCAGAACCCGCCATTCCATCCTACCCTTAAAAATGGCTATTACAGGTGGAAATTAAAAGGGACAAAAAAGCAGCCTTGAAAATATGAGAGGTAAATATTTTTCAGCAAGAATTTTTGCCTACAAACACTGGCAACACTATCACCTCTTTTATTAGCCTAGTGGAACTATTTAAGGTGTCTAGGTAGAACAGTTACACCAAGGGCTAAAAATCACCAACAATGAAACAACCCACAAACCCAAACCCCTAAGGCTTGACTGCTAGGAAGCTTTAGGAGGCTTTTTTGAGAGGTGAAGTTTTTTTCCCTGTCTAAATCACAGAATCACAGAAGCTGGGTTGGAAGGGATGCACAAGGACCATTGAGCCCAACTCCTGGCCCTGCACAGCACCATCCACAAGAGTCATGCAATACACCCACGAGCGTTGTCCAAACACTTCTTGAACGCTGTCAGGCTTGGTGCTTTGACCACTGCCCTGGGGAGCTTGTTCCAGCCCAACCACGCTCTGGGAGAAGAACGTTTTTCTAATATCCAACCTAAACCTCCCCTGACACAACTTTAGGTCATCCCCTCAGGTTCTGTCACTGGTCACCACAGAGAAGAGATCAGTGTCTGCTCCTCCTCTTCTCCTTATGAGGAAGTTGTAAGTGCAGTGAGGTCTCCCCTCATTCTCCTCCAGGATGAACAGACCAAGTGACCTCAGCAGCTACTCATACAGCTTCCCCTCAAGGCCCTTCACCGTCTTTGTTGCCCTCCTTTGGATTCTGTCTTCTAGCTTAAAATGTATGCCCTTGAATGATGAAAGGTGCAAAGCAGGTTGAGTGGAAGGACTATGGTGTAAAGGGAAACAGTTTTACCCGCAGCAGGAGCAGGAGTTTAACCATTTTGCTGTTACAGGTCAGCTCTCTGTAAGTACAATGGTTTCTTCACTATTGCTCCAGCACAAGTTTGGTGCTCGCCCATGAAGTTGCAGAGTCCAACCCAGATAAGGGACTGTTAATCCAAGTTAAGGTTATTAATGTTTCCAAAATAAATGGATTGTTCAGAGACCAGATGCATTGGTATCTCAGCCTAAACCTTTAATTGGCTCAAATGTTTTGGTGTGTTGACAGTACCCATGGAGAAGCCAAAGACACTAAATGTGATGACACCCTTCTGTCACTTCCTGCTCAGGTGTGCTGAAGGTGACTAAAAAAGAAATTAGTGGGGCATTCCATGCAGTTACAAAGAAAACAAATATGACTTCACCCCAAGGCTTGTCCAATAGGATAGTGCTATTGCATTATGGTAAGTTACACATGGAAACTTAATATCTCCTTTGTAGGCAAACAGCATCTCCTTCATGTAGCTCATTACTATAGACTCAACCTGACCACATAAAAAGAACAGAAAACTTTTCTGTCTCCAGTGAGTTGGCATCTGGTTTTGAGAGCTGAATTTCATGCTTTATATTTCTATAAAAAGCCAAACAAATAATACTAATTCAAGAGTAATTGTGGGTGCCAGACAAACAAGAAACACCAGCTTTAGATCGTCTTCTAGAATTGGCAAAAGTATTACCCAGTTCTGACCACTTGGCATCCTTAGTTTTACAGCATCCTAGTAAAATCATTCACAATGGAAAAGGGAGGGAGGGGTGTTAATGGCACCTAGCAATAATAGCCCTTTTAATGAATACTGTAATGACTGTGAACTCTACAGATTCACAAAGTCACTACACTTTACACAGTTCAAACGTGCTTCACACGGTTGGGTTCTCTCCGTTGTAGCCTCCCTTTCTCATTTAATTTCCCATACTTGTTTGGGATTTCTGGGAATTATTGGAAAGCCTAGCTGAGGGAAATTCTTAACACACTCAGGAGGAAGAGCACAATTGCTGACTCTGTGCAAGGTACCATCAAAATATCTCATTTACATAGTTTTAAGTACACATCATACTAATCTCCAGCATCCCAGGGTAAAAAAGGAAAAATCCTTTGCTCCTCTGAGGACATGGCCTACAATATACAGCTCTGAAGCAAGACATACTGGTCCATAGTTCCACACATCCAGGCAGACTCACCCTCCGTCACCCAAAGGTGCTTCTCCATCAGCTGGCTTCCCAACATGCATGCATTTCTGCTATACAACCCAGTTACTTCCTTCTTCTGCTCATGGAAAGGACAGGTGACAGAGTAAATACAGCAGGAACACCTGCATACATCTCCTAGTGACTACTGCCAGCCTTGGGAGTTTGAGGTACATTAATTCTGCCCTGGTGTGCAGGTCTTAACTCCTCTTCTTGTAGTTGCCAACAACTAATCTTTGTTAAAGTTGCTGTTCTGGAACTAAAATAAAGTTGTCTGGGAAATTTATCTCTAAATAAATTGTTTTCTCCTCTGAAGTAAGAGCTCCATGTCCCATGACAGACTCATATTTTCAGTTACTGCATTACCTACTTTCTTCTCTGTCTGCATAAATTGGACCTTCTTTCATTACCAGAAGAAAACATAGCTATAATATTTGCTTTTTTATTGAAGATTTTGCCGTAATTTTGAATTGGGTATCACTCTCTGACCTGATGCAACTACTGTCAACATTTACAATGTGACGTACTTTATTGAACAACATCAAATTTTCATAGGCAGCATAGTTTGTAGCTGAGCCATGTCAGTACACGCCCACACCGAAGAAAGCTCAGGAGAAACAATTTGCCAATAAGACCTCGTTTGTTTTCCCATCTCACCTGTGCTGACCCTTCCCGGGGTCATCCTCGACTTCTCTTTCCATTCGGTTAACTCTATGCTAGAGTTGAGTTGAACTGACCAAACCAAGGTGCTGAGGAGCTGGTGCAGGAGCCTTAGGAGGAGCTAGGGCGGGGGGCGGCTGCGCGGCCGAAGGGCTCCAAGGAGAGTTCCGCTGCAGCCAGGGCTCGGCTCTCCCCGGGCTGCGGCAGTGCCGGCCCGCACGGGCCCGCAGCGAGCCCGGCCCGCTCGGGNCCCCGCCCCGCCCCGCTCCGGTCCCGCTGTGCCGCCGAGACACACGCTTTCGCTCTTCCCCAGGGTCCCACCGCCCCTCGAAGGTAACGGAGATTACCGGAAGGGTACCTGAGGAAGGGCTCACTAAGCAAGAGCGACGGACTTGGTTTGGTACGCTCGAGCGTTCTCGCTTCCTTTAGAAATACCTCCTAAAGGAAGTTAAAAATGTTTTGTCTGGAGGTTAACAAATGCGGAGCTGCTGTAACTAACGATACCACTGTGATCCAGTACATAATGCATTTAGACAGATCGCCTGCAGAATTCACATGGAAACAATTTCCTCTTCTAGATAAATATTTTTTTTTTCGTGGTATATTTCTTTGCTTTTCTAAAGAATCACAATCTTTCTACAAAGTAATTTATTCCTCGGAGTGGTTTATGTTGTCCAAAGGATTTGCAATTGCTTTCTCTCACAAGACGTATTTGCTGTTACACACCGTAGGTACTTTCCCCATGGATAGCTTATGCCACCATCCCTGCCACCTCGGGCATTTCAGGAAGCTTTACATCCTGACACAAACTCCTGAGTGGAGCGTGGGAACTAGATTTCTATTCTACAGCAAAAATTAGAAACACAAAAAGTAGCAACAACATTTGTAATCTCCTATCCAAACATGAGAACCTAAGGGGTTCACTGTGGACAAGCTGTCAGAATTATGAGAGAACGTGGGTCCTTGAAGAAAACTTCTCTTCTTCCCCTCTAACCATCGATGCCGCTCTTCTCTGAAAGCTCACCGTACTGGACGCCGCTGGTCTGTCTGGCAGTGCTCTCTGGACTCCAGATCACCCTCGCAGATCTGCTTTCCCAAACGCATTTCCCGATACTCAGGTTTCAACCTGATGCACTAAAACCCTTTCTTTTCAGTGCTGCTGAGCTCACTTCTGACAATAGGCGTGACACGGGGTTAAGAGGGGTACTTGTTCAGCCTCTTGAAGTCAGAGACTAAACTTTGAGTAGAGGAAGAAAAAAGCCACTTGAAAATGTCTCGCTGTGTGTGTTATGTAGTGTGGATGTGTAGGAAGAATTGCCTCTCCAGGGAACAGTTGGAGGACAACTTTGATAACAAACTGTACTGAATTCCCAATATTATGTTATACAGTCTATTTTTATTTTTAAGAAATATTTTTAGTTAGCATTTATATTGTAGAAACATATATAGACCCTCCAAGATAGACTTGGGTTTGACTATAAATTCACACAGTAAAATTGCAATCTTTCTTCCGATGAGTTACAAATCCTTCTAGTAGAAGCACAGTAGAAAAACCATTGATCAGCTTTGCCCATACCTAAAGAGTATAAGGTTTTGCTCATAGTTTAGCAAACTGTCAGTCGAGTCACAATATCTATTTCCTCATGGAAACCTAGCTAAGTTGGTTTAATTAAAAAAAAAAAGCTGTCCTTGGGCTTTCCTTGTAGCATTTTATACCTTATTTATTTATTTTTATTTAGCCTTGTTCATTTCAATCTATTTTTAGTTTAAAATATAATATTAACTCTAGGGCTACATCTTCCTTAATGCTACTGGGATCTATCTGATGACTTCAGTAGAAGCCGAGCACTTTGGAGAGCTGAGCACTTTGCAGCACCAGGTCTGTAACCCAAGGGATTGCATATGCAGGAGAAGAGATAGGAAGCCCAGCTATTTGCAGGACAATCAGCATGCATAGGAGCTGCAGATTTGCTCCCTGGCCCCAGGGAGCAGTGTGAGCAGTTAGGACACGCATTCATATACATTGCCTGTGCTGGCAGGTGTGAAATCGTACCAGGCCGGCTCAACTAATAGGTATTAATTCCCCAGAAATTTCTGCTTTTTGTGTTGTCTACAATTTGCAAGATACAGACTATTCATATGTCCACCCACGTCCTATGTTGGTGTAATACAACTTCTTCGTGAAGACTGAGGATTTCTGGAAGGGTAGTTTCAAACCCTCAGCCATGAAATCAGGAATGGAGGACAAAACTTCATTTATTATCATCAGGTTTAAAACTCAATAATAATTATTTGTATTTTTCTTTCATAATTAAAGGACTAAACGTTTTTGGAGTGAGGATTAGTTCCACTGATTCATGTATCCTTTCATATGGCAAGAAAAACTAATTATATGACCTCGTCCTTACAACAAAAACCTGTTTAATGAAACTGGGGTGATTAATGACCATAACTTGGTGGCATAATGGTGGCATTCCAAACCCTCTCTCCATCACTCTGCAAGATGACTGATGAAAGAAAATCCTTCCTCACTGTGCTCAGCCTCAAAAACACAAGCAGATGACAAATGTAGGAGAGCACTATAAATCTCAGTGAATTAATTGGTGTAGCTTTGTTAGCTGCTTGGTTTGCTGCTAAGAGGGGAATCTGTAGTAGGATGTGATACAGCAAAGAAAACAATAATTATTAAAAGTATCAGAGAGCGAAACAGAGAAAAGAGGTGTACGCAGAGTTCACTGCTTGTTTCTAGTCATGGTCAGCAAGAACCTTATGCTCATAATGAAGCTTTAAATGTGTTTTGTAGGAGTCCATACACAAATTGGGATCAGGGATTTCCCTCATGTTTAATTAGCAATCAGAAGAGAGAGGACAACGACATTTGTAGCAGAATCTACATAAAGCCAGGCATGGTGGCGCTTATATTAGATCAGCAGGAGATGAGGAAGCTAAATTATGAAGGAGGCTAAATTATGAAGGACTATAAAGGTAAAGTTAAAACCACATTTCCTGCAGAGCTGCAAAGAGCTAGGACAAGGACTCTGGAAAGATGGCACAGCTAATTAGCATTTTACTTAGTGAATTATTTTAATGGCATTGTAAATTCCAGGTTTTTAATTTCTTCCTGAGTTAGGTTTTGGGTTTTTTTTTTTCCTCTTCAAGACTTCTCCTGTTTTAATTGATTAATAGGCCATTCTAGATGAAGATAACAAGGAAAACCTGCTATCTTGAATAGACAGAACTTATTCATTAGTCCTAGATAAGTCTTTAACAAGTGTTAGCAAGAGTACCCTTTATTATCAACTACTGATTTTCTTTTCCTCCGGTAAGTGACGTTCTAGCTGGTCTTCTTTACACAAGTGCAAGAAATACCTTAAAAGCTAAACTAACCGTGTCACATATTTAACTAGATATGTAAGTATTATCAGTTTAGTGATCCATGTGGGCTTACAATGGGAGATTAGCCAATCTTTCTTTCTTAAGCATTAGACAAATAGTTTGTGTGAGAAAGAGACGGAAAAATAGGATATCAGACTTTTCCAAACCAGTGAATTTGAAAGGCTGGGTGAAACAAATGAGGAAAAGGGTGTGTTAACCCTGCTAGAGGCAAGAGAGAAAGCTGTAGATGCTGGCTGTGAAAACCTCACTTATTTCACAAATTTCACACTTCAAATGTCTTCCCTTTGTTTTGGTGTAAAATGAAGAGGGCAGGAATAATAGTAAAAAAAAAAAAAACACAAAAAATCACTCCAATATTTAGAAAACAAGCATTGATCATTTTGTTAATTCACTTGTACTTTGTGAAAGATTAACTTGTTTTGTGTTACCTTTCTTTTCTTAAAATACAGCAGACTTCTGTATTTGCCAAGTAATTATTTTCAAAAGAACAGCTACCTAGTTTGGGATAGGTGCAGCTGAGATAAGGGTCAGGACAATT
Source organism: Ploceus nigricollis (assembly GCA_013399945.1). Classification (NCBI taxonomy): domain Eukaryota; kingdom Metazoa; phylum Chordata; class Aves; order Passeriformes; family Ploceidae; genus Ploceus; species Ploceus nigricollis. The sequence continues at coordinate 396,263 of VXBC01000338.1, read as the reverse complement.
AGTTCTGTAGTATGAAACAAGAAACAGCTCTTCATATAAATATTACACAACCAGATACTATACACAAAGTTGGACTGTACAGCAGTGACAACTGTGGTTCTGGAAGCTATGAACAACTAGTTCACCACAAGAAAAAAAAATGCACAAGAGTAAAAGCATAATATTGATAGAGTGGCTAATGATATTGAATACTGACCATTATCTGCTGATCACATATATGGTGTATAATACATACAGATATATATGTGTATACATACATATATATGTGTGTGTATATATAGATATATATATGTAGGGAAATAACTTACACTGAGCATATCTGAGAGATGGGTTGTAAAAGTTCTCCCAAACCAGGGTGCTGCAATGCCTCAAGCACCCTGTATCTTCTTGTGCTATGAGCAGCACTTCTGATTTCTCTGCAGGTAGTCTGCATTTAATGCTTTAAGCATTCCAGGAATTGCAAAATAAAATTACAAATAAAATTTAAAATTATAAAGAAAAAAGTAGCCATGTTCTTCTAGTGGTGCCCAGTGAAAGGACGTGAGGCTACAGGCACAAATTGCAATACACAAAGTTTTTGTTAAACATACAGGAAGAACTTCTTTCAGTCAAACATGGGAACAAGTTGCCCAGAGAGGCTGTGGAGTCACCATTTTTGGAGATATTCAAAGCTTGACTGAACACAACTCAGAACAATTTGACCCCACTTTTGAGCTGGGGCTTGGACTGGAATTTATCTAGAGATCCCTTGCAATCTCAGCTCTGCTCTTCTGTGATCCTGTGAAACTGAGAAGGTCAATGTCTCTCATTCAGCTTAGTATTCTTTGGGGTTAATTGAAACAAAACATGATTCTTCAAATTATCCTTGTATGCCATCAGTGTACATGGTGGCAGTAACCTGCCTGCAGAACTTTCTACTTCTTACACAGATGTACCTCTTCACCCTAAAATGAGAACCCAGCACATACAATCTTCTGTAGTACTTCATGCCAAGTATATGTAAAAGCTAAAAGCTGAAGGAAGGAAGTTCAGAGGCACAAGAAATGTCTTTGAGAGCTTGTGTCTTGTCTTCTTTTTCCTTCCTCTCCTTTCTTCTCCTGCCTTCTTTTTCCTGTGCATGGTACTGGGTCAGGTAAATGTGGATGGCACTACTTTTTTTACAATACTGCACCACAAAGAAAATAGGTGACTTCTCAGTAACCTGTAGCTTTCTAACTTGTCCAAATGATTTCTGTACAGAACTACTACACTGTTTGTACTGGCTTTGAAGTACTTGCCATCTCTTTGAATCCAGAGGTTTTCCCTGCACATTCTGGTGCTAAGAAAAGCAGATGTGTGAGTCAGTTCAATCCAAAAGAAAGGAAGGCTGTGAGGACAGCAGAAGCTGGGTTTGTCAGGAGAAAACCCATGACATTTTGTTCTTTCAGTCAGGTGTGCTTGGCACCAGAAACTACTACCAGGAATTTTGCAGTGGCAAGAACAGAGAGTAAAAACAATAAATAAAAGATAAAACAATGCTGGTGGGTGTGTGCATGTGAAAAGTGGAAATCTGGTCTCTGCAGACTGATGGTGGACTACAATTTCCTGCAGCAGATTTTAAGGAAGAAACCAGGGAAGAACACCCCCACCCTCTCCCCCCCACAATAAAACAGCTAAATCTGAGGCATCTAGAGCTTACAGAATATAAGAATATATATTCCTAAACATTTTTAGGGATGCTTAAAAATAACTTTTATTTCCAAGGAATGGTTTACATTTTTTTAAATTAAGCTTTTTTATGCCTTGCTTTTTAAATGCATCTAGGAAACAAACTGGAGTTCTGAGCATGGGGAGCAAAATGGGGAGCATAGGGCAAGAAGATAAGGGATTATTAAGGGGATAAATTCTGCTGCTATTTGGATAGGGGACAAAGTTTTCTTTTAAACACCTTTTCACTGGGCAGCTTTCACATCTTTATTTTTCCTTGTTGCTGTATTTTTTTGTCAAGTTGTTAATGGAAAATAATGTAAATCATCTCATTCAGGATAAAGAGAACACAACTGAAAATGAGGTGGTTGTGATACTTACAAACTTGAAAGTGCCTTTTCTGAAATTATGTAATTGCTTGCAGTTAAAAAAAAAAAAAAAAAAAAAAAAAAAAAAAAAAAAAAAGAAAACCACAAAAATGAAACAAGGTTGTGCAAGATTATTTAACTATTATCACTGACCTGAACCAAAAATTTTATCTCAACAAACAAGGGAGACTTGTGACTTTGTTCTTGTATTTGACAAAGCTCATTTACACTAACACCAAAAAACCCCTTCACCCAAAATAATCCACTCAGGCCCAGTCCCACTTACTCTGATGGCAATGTCAGCTCTGATGGAAATCCAAGAGCAGGACTGAGTGCATGTCTGACATGTAGGTGACATTAATATTTTCTCTATGCAAGCTTAGAATATAAAGTATAACTGAGTGATGTATTTCTCCTAAAAAAATAGAAAAGTATACCATAATGACTCACCATTTTTTTAATTACATGTAACTTTTACAGAGGGATTAGAGAGACTTCATTCTAATTTTGAAATCTTATTCTTAAAAGCTACAGAAACATTTTTCCCACGCTGGTACACTTGTCCTTCCAGCTATAAACAGAGGGGCAGAATTTATATGTGGAGTTCTGGAAATCTCTTTACAGGATCTAAAAACAGCCTTTCAGCTTGTGAGAATTTTGCCATGATAAACTACATCTTGTAGTTTGTTAAAATGGAGTGCTGACTATGACTGGAGAGAAGGAAATTCCAGATCTCCACAAATAAATTTGTTGCTATTTCTAATAGTTAATAGGAAAGTATTTCCTAATCTCATCATTAGGGCAAAGCTCAGTACTGGTGTCTTGAGACTTGGACTAGACTAACTTGGAGAACACTTGATGATGAGGAAGAAGAAGAAAGTATTTATTAGCAGGAACCTTTTATCAGTTTTAATATTGTGGCAATTTGGGATATGAGCAAACAAAGCAATGGTGTACTGAGAAGTGAAGGTTAAAACGGAATGTATACTTGCAGCAGCCTTGGAAATGAGGCAAATCTGCACTTGTAGTTAGCATAAAAGGGGAAGGAAAAGTGATATAACATCTGGAAAAAAACGAGGAGTGAGGAAGAAGAGATGATCTTGCCCTGAGTACAGAAGGCCTGTGAGACTCGTTTTAAAACCCTCACCTTCAGTGATACCAATTTACTTTGTATAATCCAAGACTTTGGTTTTTTTAAAGATGTACATACTTGTAGAGCCACCAGCACATTAACGTCTGACTGAACATAACACACAGTCCTTTTGAAGGACTTCTGGCTACCTGTAGAGAACATTTTACAATTACTCAGTCCATGGCTCCACATCTCCTACCCATAACATCTGCTTGTTCACATCAAGACAAGCAGTTCAGTGCACTCACGAGAGCTACTTTTCCCTCGGCACCTCTGCACACGGCAGTTCCTCGATGGGGTAAGGAAGGGATGTTCTGCAGCAGCTGGCAGAAGGGAAAGGAAGTGGAGTGTCACTGGAGCGCGGAGCTGCTCCATTTGCAAGGCACGAACTGTTGTGTTGCTGTTGGAAGGGTTCTGGGGAGCAACAGACTTCAGGGACGGAGAGGTGTGTTAATAATTAAGGCAAATACCTACACTTGATAGCTTCAATGAGGGATCACTTCACGTACTAGAATTTTGTGCAGTGATTGAACTGCAAGGCTTCACTTATTTTAAACGCTGTTTCTCGGTAAGCGAGTTCATGCACTCGGACGCTGATCGCCCCGCCGGCCGTGCCTTCAGGCCGGGCTGCGGGCGGCACGGGGAGCCGGCGCTCCGCAAGCCCCCGGCGTGTCCGTGCGCATCTCCAGGCACGGCTGCGGGAAAGCGCCGCGCCATGCGCCGTGGGCAACACACCACCCTCCAAAGGGGAAGAAAAGGAATAAAGGGAGGAGAGGGAAAAATTCCCACGTGCCGGTAACAGCTCAACTGTAACATTCAAACGCGCC
>VXBC01000338.1:350138-390933 GCA_013399945.1 Ploceus nigricollis | reverse complement strand
GGCCCGCTGCGGTGGCCGGGCGGGCGGTGGGTGGGGCGTCCCCGCCCGGAGCCTGCGGTGCCGGCGAGGGGAAGCAGCTCTTCGCCCCCGCGGGGCTGCCCGCGCCTCCCGCCGGCTCGGAGGGGGCGGCCGCAAACAACCGGCCCTTCAGAGCCCGAGGGGCGCCGGGGGTGACTGCCGGGAGGGGCGGCTCCGGAGCTGACCTCCGTCCCTGGAAGCCGCGGGGAGGAAAGGGGCAATTCCTGGCTGGCGCTCGGAAACCGTCGGGCTTTTCCTCGACTAGGTCTGAAGCTTTAAATAAGCTTTTTAAGTAGGCATAGGGAGACCTTGTCGTGGGAGATTCTATGTTTTTTGAGGATTTTTTTTTTTTTGGTGTGTGTGTGGGAGTGTCTTTTAAAGGCAATAAAATCTTGTGAAGGTATTTAGTATCTATGGGACTTGGAGTAAAGCTGACATGTGCCTGCCCTACCCCGTTTTTTTTTTCTTTTTTTAAATTTTTACAAAAATTTATTGCCAGCTGCAATGCTCTGTAATCAGAGTTCTGTCCGTAAGTTACATAAATGTGAAAAAAAGAGGTCGAATAATACAGTTCACGTAATATTTAAATTGGTGGGTGTTTTTTGAATAATAAGTTGGCAGTCTGTTTTGCATATCATAATTTGTGTTCTCTTTCGAATTTTTTAGAAGGAGTCTAGTAAGATAGAGATACTCTTGAAGCTTTTGATGTAGTCTAAAGTGTTTGTGCTCTGTGATGCTTGCAAATGACTAGAAGTTGTTAGAAAGGGCAGTGTAGAAGGGAAGGTGTATTGGACGGCTGAGTTCTCCTGCCTGAAAAGATGGAAAGCACAGTGGTTTGGATTTTTACTCTCTTTTTAAATACAAGTGACTACTTTAGCAAGTTTCACAGAGTTATCTGACCCTATTGGCATGTCAGTTGACAACCCAATGAGTTTGATTGAAGTTCTTTACTTCTTGATGAAGAGTTTTCCATATACTATTTAGTAGGATGGTGTTCTGTGTGCTTCTGTATCACTGTATGAAACTGCATGAATTCCCTTCCTAGTAGTTTTATCAGAACTGACCATCCAAGAAAGATGAAATGTAATAGAAACTAATATAGTCTGCTGGCTTGTGGAAGCTGCTGAAGGTAGCTGAATGCAAGTGGCTGTATGACTCATGAGCTGGCAGGATGCAGGACCTCGCTGAGATCAATTGACAATTTCTAGCATGCATTTGCAGTAAGAAATTCAGAGTGCCTGATAGGATGCTTCCTTAGGACTGCATGCTAATTATTACTTGGCCAAAGTGAAGCATGTGTATAATCAATAAATTTGCTTCTCTTCCCACATACACAGCTTTTATATCAAGGTAGCCTTATTGATTTTGGTGGTTTTCTTGTTTAGGAGCATGACCATGGAGCTCAGTAGGAATGATGGAATGATACCCACTTATAATTTACTGGACACTGAATTGCATTGCTACATTTAACTCAATTATATTCACGATGCAGAAGAATAAAGAATACCTAGTCTGACTTGACTTGCCAAAAAACGCCCTTCCAAAAGCAAAATGAAATACAAAGGGAAAAAGTTTGACTTCCTCTCCCATTGCGCATGCAGACACCACCCGCCAGCTTCAAACAGCCTTGGTAATAACCTGCTCAGCTGAGAGTGTTGTGAAGTTTTACTGAGAATATTGGACAGACTCTTACACCTCATATGCAGCTCATTTATTTAAAGGGGTCTGATGTAGTCGAATGCTGGGGATTTTTTTTCCTCTCTTTTTAAAAAAATATTTTTATTTTGCCTTTTTTTTTTCCTGAAACATCACAGGCTGAATTGTTGCCAGAGAAATTGAAAAAGGAAAAACACTTGAAGCAGAGGGATATACACCCAAACCCAAAAAAACCCCAGCCTGAGTACCCCCCCAAAAACCTCAAACTAAATCAAGGCCAAAAAAACCTAGAATCACTGGCTTGCAAAAGGGTAGTTCTAAAGTTTCCCTAAACAATCAAACTACTTTATTTTGAAAAAATATAGTAGGTTTCAATCTGTATTTTGACATAAAGATTTGCTTGCATGCTGATTCAGACTGTTTTAAAAACTAAGTGAAAAGTTAATCAAAAGACAAGTCATAAATAAGGCCATGCATCAAGATGAAACAATGAGCCCTATATTGCTGTGCATGGGATTTTGAATTGGGAAGAAGGACACTTTGCTCACCACAGTGTGGGAAGACCATGTGAATTAATTCCTTGTTACTGTTTGCTGGTGCTACTACATTGGCTTGTACAGGGGTGGTACTAAATTTAACCAATCATGAATCTTTTTCTATAACCGAGTATAACATGTCTTGTAGCGCCTCTTGAAATGTGTAGAAATAATCTGTGAAATATATAGCAATGTGACTAAAGGGGACTACTTAATCCTTGTCTTGTTAAGTGGTTTGTTAGAAATTGCAGTTCTGTTGTTAGCAACAATTTCGACTTATCATAACTTCTCTTATCACCTTGGTGTCTATGGTGATATCAAACTTGTGACCCATGATTAAAGTGTTTAGTTTGAAACATGAATGCCTTGTTCTAGTTCAGATCAGCTTTTCAGTTCTTAAGAATACAATTATTTGTCTTTCTTCATGTGTTCATGAAAGTAAGAAGTGAATGAAGGTGTATTTCTGAAACGGTTGAAGAGGGCAGCATGTTTTTGTAGTGTGTTTACTTTATATCAAATATATGTATCATAAAATTGCATATAGTTAAATTGCATGTAGTCCAAGTGACACAGCCCAGTTTGTACTAGAAAAATTGTTCTTATCAACTGGAATTTATTTGTACCTTTGCTGCATTCAGCTTGAATAATTGTCTTTAGTGAGTTTTTCCAGGTTGGCTGCACAATAGTGAAGGGGGAGGGGAAAGATCGTGAGAAATCACTTTGTCAGATGGTGCTTGCAAAACTGATTCTTGCATGCAGGAACATTTGGGAAGGTGGTGCTTAAATGCTGGTTGCACCAAATGCTGGAAATTTCAAGCAATTGGGGCTTAAATTCAAAGGCAGAAAAATGGATTAGTGTAACTACATTTTCTAGGTAATGACTGTCAAGCTTCCAAACCTGAAATAGGTGTTGGCTTAAACTGTTACCATAAGCATAGCCTGCGAGCTAAGGGCTGAAGTAGCACAACCAAATATTGCCCACAGATGTTACACTGCTCGGGTGTCCCATCCCTGGATGGGAAAGACAAAGATACAGAAGTTACTTGTATGGTTTGGAAATTATTTTTGATAATACAAGAAGCCTGTGCTGTGGACCCTTATTTGGAAGTTTGGGAGTTCATGTTGGGTTTCTAGAAGATTCTTCAAAATCTCTTAAACTTTCAATGACTCGAAAAATAGAAGGGTTTTCATTTTACTTCATCAGATTGCAGGGGTGAGAAAAATAGCCATCTGCTGTCTGACCTGTTGTCTTATGTAGTATAAATGATAGATGACTCACTTAGTTCAGTTGTGGGGCTGTATCAAGGATGGCCAAAATGCTTTGCAATGACATATAAGTAATGAGCTTCTTATAAAGTTTGTTATAAGGGAGGCAGAAAGTGATTCTCTGGTTTAAAATATTAAGATAACAATCTATTTCTGACTCCAGTTAAGACAATGATACAGGCTTCTGCTGTAAGTATTGAATCTGCCCTGACATTTTTTCCAGTGATAAGGTAGACTGTTCTCTGCATTTGTTTTAAATGTATTTTCACTTTTGAAAGTGAAATACATGAATGTGGCTCACCATCTAAAATTACTCAGTTAATTTGCTTCTTAGCCCACCTTCAGACTACAATCCTCTAACTTGCTGTTGGATCCTTCCCTGGGGCACTGGAGTCACTCCTATGCTGACCATTCAGAAGGTCATAGTGCTTCGGCACAGTCTCATAAGTGCTGAAGTCAGATGATGACTGTTGATATATGCACTGGTTTTGTCAGTTCATGTCTCAGTGGTGTGAAATAGGAGATGGGTGACACAGGGAAAGAAGAACCTGTTCTCCATCTGTGTGCAAGGCACGTCAGAAGGAAAGTAACCTAGCAGCCGTTTAGGTTAAAAAATGACATACTGTGCAAAATGGAATTTTAACATTCAGAAGTGTCTGCTAAATAACTGTATTATTTAACAAGCTAATTATGGTTCTTTGCTTCCAAACATGACCAATGAACTAATTTGCCTGAGGAGATTGCAATGTGGTAGCAATAACCAAGCTGTTACCACTGTGCCTTGGTACTGCACAGCTGCCGAATACATCCTTTATCCTGTAATTGCTTTTCAGCTGTTCCTAAAAGCAAATGTGTTTAACTGTGTGATCATATTTTAAGCTTAAATGTTCATCCTTTTAGTGGCTAAGTAGAATGTCTTTTAATTTGGTGCCTTGAGGAGGAGGCTGTAGGATCAGGTGTGCTTTGCTACTAGGTGTATCTTGAAAGTTCCCTTTTGCACTCTGTTTTCCTCAGATGAAAACTGATTGAACAACAATGCATTCTCCCTGCTCAGTAACAGAGGAGGAGGATGGCTCGAAGATTTCGCGATTTAGATAAAAACAAGAATAACAAGGAAAATCAAGAAGAAAACTGAGGAAAAAATAATGACAGAGCTTCTTGGGTTGAGAGTTAAGAGGGTCATCTTAGTAAGCTGGGGAGTTCCAGAGTTGTCAGCTGCAACTCAAGAAATGCACAAAATAATGGGATTCCAAGGTGGATGGATTTTTCTGTGCAATAGATTGCTGTAAGAGATAGAGAAATTGTGGTAATAGGAGCAAGATGTGATCAGTAAAATATTGGGAAGCAGATTCTGCCATGTTTTGTTACTGATTTGTTGCACGGAGTTACTAGTTTTATTCCAGTAATCTTGGTTCTTCCTCCTTCATTCTATACTTTGGCTTGGTTCTCGCAAAACTTCAGGTTGTTTCACCAGTAGTCAAAAGACATAACTTTCACTGCTCTTAGTAGAAGAATGTTTGACATACTTGCTTTGAAGGGCCTAAGTGGATCCGGTTCAATATGTGTATTGCCCATACTTAGGGGGCAGTGAGAGCCGTGCAGATGGAAGGACGCTGAACATGAAGATGTGTTAGGATATGTCCTAAAAAGGTGCATAGAACAACCCAGTTTAGACTAAGTATCTACCTTAATGCAAGTTGCCATAGAAGGATGTAGGGGGAGGCCATTAAAATTGTGTTCCAAGTTCATTACAGAAAGCTGCACTGGATCTGTAAGAATAGTGCTTCAGCCAAATGCCTTATATTTGAGTCTGCTATACTCTCAGGTGGTTTTAAGGGACAAAACAAAGATGACCAGATAGTATATATAGTAGTTAATTTTCTTTACCTGACTGGCTCCGTGGTTCTGTCCGTATATAACTTGCATGTGTGGCATCCAGAGGCGTCACGGTAATTTCAGGGTTGTGTCTGTGTTTCACTTTGCTTTGGATGCAGTATGTTTGATTCTCTGATGCTTCATGAGAGGGAAAGGGGGATGTAATTTGCCTGTAGTGGGCATCAGGACTTGCTTGAACGCAAAAAACAACAAACAGTCAACTTGCCCAGTTAGCAGTGAGAATGATCAGTTCAGACTGAGTGAAAGTTTGCTTGCACTTTACCCTCCAGACTTTGAGCTGCCTAGTCCAGGTTGATAGGCCGTCACAAATAAAGTAAATTTGTGCATAGAGGACATTGGTAAAATTTTCTATTTCCAGACTTCCTCCAAAAAAGTAGGGGGGGGTGTTTCTTTTGTGTGTTTTTGTTTTGTTTTCCCAATGACCTGATAATGTCACAGGATGGTCACTAAAGAGGTACTGAAGTCTGCTGCTGCTTTTTCAGAAATATTAGCCTAACATTACACTAAAAGATAACTGTTTTGTATTTTATTGTTTTGGTTTAAATTTGTTTTTAGAAGTCGAGGTGTGTGCTGCTGTAGATATGCAGTTTTTTGTTATAGGAAAATGTGGTGGGTTTTTTTATTTTCATATAACTGTTAATATACTAAACAGTCATTTCTCTTATGTTTTATTCTATCCAAGCAATATATTTATAGTTTTTTGTGTTTTGCTCCAGTAGTCTGTGGAATTATATGGCTGTGGAATTGACTTCTGTTGGCAGGCTTTTGGGAAGTAAAGCCACAGAAGGCTGGCTTTCAGTTTGGTCCTCAAATAGCAAGAAAGCACTGTGGAATAGCAAACCTTTCACTAGGGAAGGAAAGAAGATCTTTAAGAATGTATACAGAATTTCCTAGTTGACTCATCTGATGTGAGGCAGGAAATGAAAAACTGTCTGTATTATGAATGTCATCAAACAGTCAAACTGCACTTTCTAGGTAGCTGTTGAAATGGCCACCTTGAGGGCAGCTGATCTCATTCTAGTCTACAACATAGAGAAGGTGTCATGTTTTGCTTTGCAAAAATTCTGTGCCATTCTGAGCTCCCAGTCTTTTTTCAAGCTTCTGTTAGAAAGAACCAATTGTTGCCAAACTAGAGGCTTATTGACTTGAATTTGTAACTCCTTCAATTGCTGTAAAACTTAACATAGAATCCTCGCTTAAGGTAAATCCAATTGCTTTTTTAAAGCACTGGTAGGGACTGAAAGGTAGTGTGGTAGTGAGTGGACAACTAAAAAGGTCAATAGTCAGTTTTGTAGTTTATTTTGAGTTTAATGCTGCAGATGGTATTTTCTTATTTACACTTCTGTCTTTGCAGCGTTGGAGTCTGTTTTCCTCTTTCACCATGGAATATACATGAACTGCTATTTGATCTGGTAGATCAGATTAAACCTCAAACTAGCAGTAACATTTCTAGAAATAGCTTGGTGGCAAACATCAAAAGCAGGCATTACAAATTGAATAGAAATTTGTGTCTGGTATATTTCTTTTATTTGCTTGTCTTGTTCTCTCTTCCCTAGCCTAAGTTACTGAGTAATGACTAATGTTATTTCCTGTGTTTCTGTTTAGGGGAAAAATCCCGAAACATTTTGTCTTTTGTTTTCTGCCTTATGTTTTCCTATTTTTTTATTTGGTGAAATACTATTTCTGTCCTACCACCTTGTGTTTCCACTCTTTAAACAATATCTGTAAAATAAAACTTCCTGTTGTTTTTGTATAGCCTCTTGTGTATAAAACAATTTCCAGAATCTTCTCCCCATACACATAGTAGGAGAAGTACTGTCAAGTTGTATTACATTGAGCTGAGTAGTTACAGCCATACATACATCTGTTGTCCCAGGTGTATTTGAGGGTGGAAAATAGGGTAGGTGCTGTGTCTTCTTTTCTGCTGCTGTGAACACTGCAGTGAGGAACATAGATGGATGTTTCTGTTCTCTCTCATTTTTGTGTCTCAGTTTCTGTTATAAAATAGCAAGAGGAGATAGAATGCATGGTACAATGTTTTCTAAGGTATGAATGTGAGTAGACAGCAACAGCAGGTCTTCCACCTGATTTCATTGCAGTCCTTGAGCACAAATTCATAGGAGGAGCTCTAGAGCAGAGAAAACAAGAGTGTCTTAACTGGCTTGCAGATCAAAGCTTTGAATAATCCCAGTCTGCTGTTTACGTAGTGGAGTGGGAAAGAGCTTAGGCTGGCCTTTGCCACAGAAGGAAGAAGCCCCCTTGGGAGAGAGACACACGATTTGAGTTATTTGCTTTCTTTGAGATCTGTCTGCAAGTGTGAGAAAAACTTAATTTTACAGGCAGGTGCTGAAGCCCATCAGTAGTTATTTTTAAATTTCTTGTCTCTATGATGCTTCTGTTGGAGGTCAGGGAAGTCTGAAGACTCTGAAGTAGAGATCAATAGTCCTGACATCTTAGGGTAAGTGTCTGCTGCTCTTCTGATAGGCTTGCAAAGTTAGGGACTGCGGCTGAGTATCAGCGTGGGTATAGTGAAGATTAGTCCTGAAGAGGTTAAGGGAAATAAATATTTAGACATTGTTTCAGGAAAAGTACATTATCGTTCAAGTGCAGCCAACATTTATAGGATTGTTCTACTAATTTCTGTATTTGTTTGTGCTTAAACTAGATATACAATTTCTGCTTTTTTTCCTCTCTCACTGTATTCATTCTGTGTTCTTCAGGCTGTAACTGTATGGGTGTGTTTTTGCTCTTCACGATCAGTGTGGAAATCTGGAAGTGCAGTGTATTCTTTTAAATGTGCAGCAATATTGAATTTGTATTGAGATGTAGCCTAATAAATTGTATGCTGTTTTGATCTTTAGTATGTATTGAATTCAGTATTTTGTGTATTTCAGATGATAAAAAGGATATTGACCATGAAACAGTGGTGGAAGAGCAGATCATTGGAGAGAATTCTCCTCCAGATTACTCAGAGTACATGACAGGGAAGAAACTTCCTCCTGGTGGAATACCTGGCATTGACCTCTCAGACCCTAAGCAACTGGCTGAATTTGCTAGGTAAGTAGGAAGAAAGGAGCTTTAAAACTGTGTTATTTTCTCTGGTTTAATTATGAAACTGTTAGGCAAAATGGTATATTTAGTATGGCTTATAATTCCATTTAATTATCTTCTAAAACAAGGGACTTAACACAGCATCAGCTACTCTGTTCTGAACTAAAATAACAGGGTTTTATATTCAGCAGTGAATTCTTCAACATCTTCCAGTCTGCAGTTCCATTAGGTAAGACAGACCTAAATACATTCATTGATAGACTGCATCACTCATTGCTCTAGGTAACCCTGCCTTGGGGTTGGACTAGATGGTCTCTAGTGGTCCTTTCCAAGCTTTCCAAGCCCAACAATTCTGTGATTTTACATGACAGAGTATTTCTTTCATGTGAGTAGCCTTAAATTCCTGAGAACCAAAGGATCCACTAAGTGAAATGCTGTGCTCAGGTTGTTCAGTACAAAATAGTAAGGGTTTAGTTAAACAGGATTTAGTTGGCAACGTGCTTCCTGTTCTTTTTCACCTGCTTCTTAAGCTCAAGAACTTAAATCACGTGTCCTGCACTTTCAAGTGCCACTGATAATTGCACTTTCGCAGTTGGTAACTATACTGCTTGGATTTTCTCTGGTGAGTCAGAATTGTCGCTCGTTTACGTATCAATAGGCTGACCTGAGTGACAAGGTGACTTTTACTTTCAAACGGCGGCGGAGTGACTTGCGGCGGGGCGGGGCAGGGCAGTGAAGGTGTCCGCTGCGCCCGGCTCTGGTGCCGGGTGCTCGGGGCAGCCCGTGGCCACCAGAGGGCAACCGCGAGGCCGGCGGAGAAGCCGCTGAAGTGCCACGCTGGGGTTGGCTCTGCTGCGCTGGCCCGGGCCCCTTTGCTCCTCTCAGTGCAGGGGCAGCGCGAGTGCTGTGTCTCCAGCTGTCTGAGCACGGCTGCTGGCTGCCTCTGGCTGCTACTGCCACGTTTTCCCAAGCTGAAAGTAAAACATGTGTAAAGCCACATTCATTTTCATTTTTGTAGCAGCTGGCTGTTCTTCAGAGCTTGGGTGCACGGTTCTGACATTCAGAGTAGGCGGACAGTCACATGTTGTTATCCTTACTACCTAGTAGAGAGAGAGTGTACCTTTTCCGTGTAGTTGCTAGGTGGTCTGGCTTCTTGGTTAGCTAGATCTTGGTGTGTGTGCATTTATTCCTGTTTCACCTTTTTGATCTTGCTGCTTTTTACAAGTTTTGTCCTGTTACTCTGTAGTGTGTTTGTGCTGGAGAAATAACAGCACAGCCTCATCCCACAATCACTTTCACTAAAGCCATTGAACTATGAGTTTTGAAGGCTCCTAGTAAAATAGTTCTGTAGGGCTTGCTTCCTGCTTCAGACTGTCTGATCTGGAAATGTATAAAAGCATATTACAAACAGCTGAAAACAGGGTTCTGTCTGAAGTGATGGGTGGTTCTAGCTATTGATACTCTTCTTTTGTGTTTTACTGTCATTTATCAAAGTTACTGTAATGCTCTCTGGGACCTGCTGAGAAGTTCATACAATTTTTTTGAAAGCAAATGTTTAAGTGATACTATTGAGTGTACATAGTGTTCCAGTGCTAAACTGTTACTTACACATTTCTACTCGTTGTGTGTTTAGAATGGTTCTCCATTACTTTAAAACATGCTAAAACTTTACTCTGGTTCTATTAGACACTGAAGTACTGAATAGCTGTCTTTTGTAGGAAGCAGAAATAGTTTCTTGCAGGATATTCTCCATGCAAATACTGAATATTTTTTCTTCAGATTGAGTTGAATACTTGAAATGGTTGTCAGGATTTGGGCTTCTTGAAATGACCAGGCTGCTTCTGTCAGATGTGTCTGCATATTTCTGAATATTGTGGAATGTTTTAGTTAGGTTTCTATTGAGAAAACAGTGGCTGCTGGCAACATTTCAAAATTATTACTTTTCTATATTTATAGTATTTCAGAATGTTCTAGGAAGTTCCAGAGCTGGAATTTGTAGCATGTAGTGGAAAGATTCAGTTTTATGTGTAGAGTCTCTTTTCTCACAGCAGATAAAATGTAACCCATTTCAGTCAGAAGATAAATGTGTGATGGTAGAGGAAGCACCTTGCTTGGATATCACTTTTAGTAATATCCCCAAGTTGCTCAAAACCTGGGAAAAATTGTTCTCATAGCTTAATTGTAGATACATGAGAATTTAATGCATTTTCTAAGAAAGGTTATTTGATTCTTGGTCAGAATCGGTGACTGTCAAACTTTTGCCTTACAGTTGTATGTTATGTCTTAAATTACTGTGTTTGTTTATTCTTCTGAGACAAGAGTATGGGTGTGTTGGAATTTGAATATTTCTTGTTAAGGTCTTGTCCTCTTGCAGTGAAGTGTGTTGAAGGGACTCCTTAGCTAATAAGATGGATTCAAGTACTGGTATCTGCAGACTACTGTTCAATTGTCTTATTGACCTTGCTGTGGGCAGTATCACTAGGAACTTTGCATGGCAAGCTGGAAGAAAAAATTTTGTTTACATGGCTGGAATCGGCTTTGGAGGTTCAAGGATAGAGTTTTTCATGCTAAAAGAATGTGTTTGTTTAGTATAAAGTTCTGTGAAATTGCCAAACATTGCTCATTGCTTTACAGTTCAGAAGCTCAAAATTTTTAGTAGCTGTATTCTGAAAACTTTTAGCAGCACATGAAGTTGAAAATTGCTTCTAAACTTAAGTAGCTTCACGTGCTGTAAGGTTTTGAATTACAAATTTGTATTTAGATTACTTGAAAAAAGAATTGAGACTGTCCACATATAAGGAGGTGTGAACTGGCTAGTAAAATCGTATGCTAAGTGCATTGTGTATAGTTGAGGGAAAGTTATGTAGGGTTGCTTTTTGGTTTTCAATAAAGTAGGAAGGAAACTCACCATACATTTGTAGAAATTACCTCCTCTGAACCAGGCTAGATACACTGTTTATAACAAATGCAGCTTATTTTGATTAAGGATAAATTGATTTGAAATACTGGCATTGATTATTAGGAGCAAAGTTCTGAGGTTAAGCTTAAACAGAAAAAGCTTGAATTCTAGTGGTAGTAGATTTTGAGCAAGGTTCTAGTATTCTGATCATGATCTAGTTAGTGAAAGGTAATGCAGGGACAGACCTGATGTTTAAAGTTGTTAGTAGCTCTGCAGCCCTTTAAAAAATAATTCAGAACTGTAGTAATTGAGCAGCTGCAGTGGCCACCAGTGCTCAGAGCTTGGTGGCTCTCGCAGAGTGAGCGGTTGTGGTGTCTCTTGCGATGCAGTTGTCTTTCTCTGCCTGGTTTAGAGCATATGTCATTGAGTCATGGAGCAGGAATCTGAATCCTTTAACTGGAACTCTGACAGTTTTTCCTGGAAAAGCTTTTATGCATTCTATGATTCCATTGAAAACACTGTGAATAAATAGGCTGTGTCAGAACATTGACATGTTCAGTAATGCAGAGATTACACCTGGCTGCAATTTATCATTTTTTACAGATTACTTTATTCTGTTTTAGGAGTCTTGAATTTTCTCTAGCATGCTCTGAAAACACAATAAAAAATAAAAAGGTGGAATTCTCTTGCAATCATATCAAAATGTGAAATGTTAATTGTGAATGATCTGCTCAGAAGGACAAAACCTAATAAATTACCATGTTTTCATTTGATACCTTTGACCGGGGAACTGGAAATCCCTTTAAGTGGGGTAAAATGCTCAATCCAAATCTAAATTGATGACAGCTTAGTAGTGAGCTGTGAAGAAATCATAGCTGCTTGGTAATGAAAACTTAGGAAGGTAGCAGGGAATATTTCTAGAATGTGCATATGGCAAATTCCCTCAAAGCAAGCCTCTAAAAAGGATATCCCTGGTTGCCCCCTCCCTCCCTCTTGTCCTCCAAATACATGACTGAACTGTCTGAAGACAGCAGAATGCAGACTTCAGTAGAACAAAGAAATAAGAAGGAATATCCTGTAGCTGGGAAGTTGGCACAGTAATGGGTCCTGGTGGTAAAAACTTTATTCTTTGTGGTTTTATTTTCTGCTGATCTTGGTATCTTTTCTGAAGGAGAGCCATTGTGAGAACTGCCTTCCTTTCTATCCACTTTCCAAACCTATAGAAAACAAAGGAGAGGAAACTGCATTAGAGTTTGAAATAGGACACCCTTTTTAGAAGTGACAAAGCGTTCTGGTCATCCAGATTTATGACTTAGGCCTCTTTATAAGGTGTATGCTTTTGTATTGGTTTTGTTCTTGTAACAGAGAAGCTTAAAGGGCAGTAAAGTGACAATTGCTTTACCCAGAATTCTTCTAGGGGAAGGGACATCTCCTGCTCTGTGCCACACTGCACATGTCAGTGTCCCTGTTTACACATATGATATTCCTCATAACTGGGACAAACCTAGTAATAGAATCGTGCAGTGAAAGAACTTCTTATGGCAGTTTTGTTCCTAACTGTGGCTGCAGCAGGTAGGACACTGGCTGTTCTTGGGTTTTATGTAGATAGATTCCTAGGACACCTTGTGCCACTCCCCTTTCATCTTGTTTATCCAAAAGCCAGTCTAGCCAGTTCCAGAAGTTGTTCAGCACAAATAAACTCTTGCAGTAGCACAGGGCTGTGACGCTCAAGTTGGTTCTGCTCAGCAGGGCAGTGCAAGGGGAATGGCAGAATGAGGGGAATGCACCAGCAGTGCCAGTAACACTATTGAGAGAGAATAATTTCTTCCACCTCTGACTGTTCCTGGGGAGGTGGAGGGGGGGTGGCCATCAGCACAGGTGAATATCATTGCTGATCATCAGAGACCTCTAGGATGTGTTAAAGGAATTGCCTGAGAAAGAGAGAGTAAAGCTATTAAGATTAGCTTTATGTACAGAGGGAGCAGAAAGGAGCTGAGAACACAAAACTCCTTAGCAGTGACAAAAAAAGGGAAATTGTAGAGCAAGGGGGAAATTCTGTACTGTTATTTGAATTGTATTTCCTTTCTTCCCAGCTTTAACACCATTTCTATGGCTGACTTTTAAAATTGCATCAGTTGACAAGTCTGTAGGTTATGGAGTTGGACAGGGATTTGGGGTGGGGATTAAGGCTCTCTCAGGGTGAAGTACTCTCAGTTCAGCTGTGTAGCTGAAAGGAGGTAGTTAGGTTTAACTTTCAGATACAGTACAGTGACAATATTATTTTCTTTATTTTGAGAAACTGAGTGGTTTTAATACATGTGATTTCACTCAGTCTTCCTTATGCATTGATAAGGGAGTGTGCTTCTATGCAGCTCATTCTGTAAAGCTATTGGGTTGCACACATTCCTGCTTCCTCTGCTGTCACCCGTTCCCTCCCTCCACTCCCCCAGTGCAAGTTAAGGCATAGCCTTTAATTGCAGTGTCCCAGTGACTTGATCCAAAAGGTACAAGGTACCCTTCCTGATTGTCACAGTTAATTAATTTGCAGTTGCCTCTACTCGGCGCAACGCATGTAAACTCACCACAGAAATGAAAATTTTGGTCTTGCCATGTAAATTGACTTTCTGCAAAGGCAACTGTTTCTGAAGTTCCACCCCAGTATTAATGTGTGTGTCTGTAGTTGTGTTAAATAGTGATATTTGTTAGAGTTCTATTTTTGATTAATATTTCAGGCTAAGAAAACTTGGATGGAGCTGGTAGAGATACTCTACTGGGTGGGAGCCAAAAGTGCGACCACCACCAGCAAGAGCTACCTGCACCAGTGTAATTAAGATCAACAGCACAGATTCTAATCTGATCTCCTTTTGCAGAAAGTTAATTTTAAAGTAAGACCAATATCTTTTTTTCTAATACATTGAATATGTAAGTCTTTAAATTCTTCTCTGAGGGATTGTCCATATGGCTTCTGCAGATTTGCGAGCAGGATGACATTTTTTGACACAATGATGTACTGTAGCTGTGCCTGTGGTGTTCATGCCCTCATGCCTTTAATCCAGGGGTACAAAGGGCCCAGCAGCTTCTTCCTGCCTGTGGCACTGAGATACAACCTGGACACCATTTGCCATCTCTTCTTTTGCATTGTCTGCTGCTGTTTTGTTGATAAGCCTGGTTATCTCTGGAACCCTGTGTATAAGTACAGTCTTGGTCCACATTTTAGGCTTAACTTGCTGTGTTTCCATGAAAAATGAGACGATGTAAAATTACTCATTTTTTTAACTGAAGCCTTTTCTCATTTGTGTCCAATGTTCAAGTATACTACTGGGCTAATACTGCTTACTTTAGAAACAAAGCCTGAAAATTAAGAAGTCCTGGATGGACATTCATGTTCTATGCCTGCTCAGACACTGAACTGAAAAATGTAAGGTGTATGTTGATGTTGCAGTCTGTCCCATGTCTGACCATCCAGTTCACCTGCAATTGGTTCCTCAAGCTTCCTTACTGCACTGGCCCAGGCTGTTTTCCTTCTCACTCTACATCAACAGCAGTGTTAGAGATGACACTGTTGCAGCATTTCTTTCTCAAAGATTGAGGTAATACCAGAGGTAAGATACAAGAGTCAGGAAGAGGATTTGACACAAAGCTTGAAAATGCAGGCACTGCCCACTAAAGCTATTTGCCACATCTCTTGTTAGCAATTCTCTTGGTCTAGTCACTCCCTTCACAGGTGGCCAATTAAGACTGGAACAATAGTGGTTTTACTCATTCTGATCATGTCAGGGACACGCATCTCTGACCTAGGAAATTTTTTTTGCTTCATTTTTTTGGGGTGGGGGGGGAATGACTCAACCAACATTTAACAGATTGATTGAATTAGGAGGTGTTTTTGGCACCAGCTTTATTTCCTAAGGATGTTTGTTCTCTAATGGAGTTAAATCATGACACACTGTTCTCTCATGTCCCATCTTGTCAAATCATTCTTCTGTGACCATTTTAACAATTGCAGATGCTCATTTCTGTCCCTTTTCCTGGAGGTGGAGATCACATAATAAGGACAGTCCCATAATAAAGACATAATAAAGACATTATAAGGACATAATAAGGAGAGTCCCATGCTAAAGGTAATTGAAAGCTTTCTGTAGGGCTACTGTAAAGATAGCTTTTGTGTGTGTGTGTGTGTTTTCCTACAGTCTCAGTACCTGTAGTACTATTGAGTCTGGAACCTCACTGGAGAGTGCAGTCAGTCACTTAATCCCAATCATTTGTTTGGAGTCAGATATTTTAATACTTTACTCAAAGAGACTATGTAAACTAAAAACAGCACAACCATTCTGTATTCCAATTGGATTATATAAATTAAGTATAATCAATAATGTCAACGGAGTTGGTCTGTAGTCTTGGAAAAGATAGTTACAATGAAAATTAAGATAATGAGGAGACTGCTCTACAGGAACAGATGTAGTTTGCTATATTCAGAATGTTTCTGCCCTTGAGTTGATGAAATCTTAGTTGTACTGCTGGTTGTGGTACACAACAGGAGCTTTGTCAACACAAATCCCTTACCCCCATTCACAAGTCACTGTTAGTATCTGTAAATGTATTTGTAGCCCTGCGGGAGACTGTAGTGTTCTTCAGGATAGCTCTGTACCTGCCAAGTGTAGTCTGGAGATGCTGAGGCAAGCAAGAGTTTCCCAAGTGCCCACTTAGAGAAAAGAGCAAAAGCAACCTCGAAATCCTTGGGGTTTAGTGTTGTCTGTGAAGTGGCTGTCAAGTGCTTTAGTCTGTAGATGACCACTTGAACTGTGCTACATCTGCAGTACTGAAAGGACTCAGGGTGAGGGACCAGTGATAGCTGACAGAGCCATAGGGACTTGTCCATCGCATATCACTCCACTAACAGTTGTAAGATGATTTTCCTGGGTCTTCAGGACTTCTATGAGGTTTTTTTCACTGCTCTTGCCTAATTCACCCTCTTCTCTCAGCAGTCCATGTGGAGGAAACAGGTGAAAGCAGATTTTAGCCATAGGAGTGTGACAGTCCCAAAGAAGTGTGAACTCTGCTTGCAGAAACCAAATGCTTTTGTGGTCAGAATGGAGGCGTTTTAGTTTATTTTCCCTATAGCTCTTGGAAAGTTTTTGAGTGTTTAAGAGTTGCTGTTTAGCCATTTTCATATAAATTAATAAAAAGGGATGTAAAAAAATACGTATATGCATTGCTTGGAAATCTCTTCCCGTAACCTTGTTCTTTTATATCAGTTTCCAGAAACAGAACTCATGCAGATTAAAATGGTCATGGATAGCAACAGACACTTCTCCTTCTTAACATTAAGAAGAGTGTGTACCAGAATTGGAATTCTGATAATTCCAATTATTTTGTTAATTTCAAGGTAGTCATTTTATTTGAGACTAGGCAACACCACCAGACCTGTGGATTAATTTATAGATACGATATGTAGGCACCTTGTCACACAGAGCTGTCGTGTGCTGTATTGCCAGGAAAAGCAGCTCAGTAACCCACATGAACACGCTAGCTCTGCTTCCACAGCAAGGTTTGGGAATGTGCAAAATCTCATTGCTCACCTAAGGGAATCTCAGCTGTATGGGGGGTCCATTTATTTACACTCACTTAAGGCTATAGTTAGATAGAGATAAACCTTTTCTTTTTAATTTTTTGAAGACAGCACCACAGGTTTGAGAAATAAAACCAGCTGAAAGTGCAGTGCAGTTCCCCAGAATCACATCTGGCTCTTCTGACTTTCTGACAGGTGGTTGTTATAACATTGTTCTAAGGTTGTTCTGTACAGAGAGTCTTACTGTATGTAAAATAGATCTAACACATACAAGCAATAGTTTGCTGGGCTCCTTATGTAGCAATGGAGGTTAGTGACACCCATAAAATAATGAAGATCCCTGTCAGTGACCAGGAGTAAATTGGTGATTGCTTGTCAGTTGCCAAGAGTGGAATCTGTGTGTACAATACCTTAAAGTAAGAATAATTACCATTTCTGTGGTTGAAATGGATGTCTGTGTTGTCTGTGTAGATTTCACAACTTGCCTGATTCTGCTTTCCCTGCTTCTGTAGAGTTTTCTTTAGAAGTCTTGTGTGATGAAAATACTGCAGAATGATTGAACCTATACTCCTTCATGTCCTGCTGCATAGATGGAGAGAAAGTGAAGCTAAATAGGCCACATGGGTACTGGCACAGCACAAATGGAGTTTTCAAACAAAACCTCCTAATTGCAATTAGCATATGTCAGGGAAAAAAAAAAATCTCAATTTCCACATATTCAGAGGATTAAGAAGATAGTATTAAATGTCTTATTCTGTATTTGAGATGTCCTTCTGAATAGCAGAGCATTCCAAATGCTAAATTATACTGGTAATATTTTTATGAAGGTTTTGAAAATGTTAAAGTGAGTACCATTGACACATGTAATACTGGGGGATAAAATGTGCTCATTATGTAGGCACTTAGGGGAGAAGAGCTGTCTACTAATGTGTTTCTACTAATATTTTTGTACTGTTTTTTTATCTTTAAGAATGAAACCAAGAAAAATTAAAGAAGATGATGCTCCACGAACGATAGCTTGTCCTCACAAAGTAAGTGAAGTGCTCAGCTTCTGAGTAGATAGTAATTTGTAGATCAGAATTTTGTATTGATGTTTTCTCTTGAGAATGAATAACTAAAATACCTTACTGTTAATAGTATACACTCAGTTAAATGTATTTTAGTTGTCATTCTCTAGAGGCTTCCTTTAAAACCTTTCACTGAATAATATATTATTCCCATTCCTTGTCTTAAGGTTAGTGCATCCCTAATCTTCTGGTAACCATGATGCACAGTCCCTAACATGCTGGTTTTACTGTTGTGATTTCCCGACACCCAAGAATACATACTTGAAAGAATGTTCTGAAAGCTGTTCAAAGTACGTTCCTAAGATCTATATATCCTCTGCTTGGAAACTATGACAGATTTGGAGTCTAGATCAGGAATCAGCAATATATGGTGCAGATGCCAAAGTCAGCTTTATTGGAAGACTCTGAATTACATTCCACAAAGCTGGAAAGTGCATCATCATGAAAGAGAGAGGCAGGCATCTTTGAGATACGATTCTGATCCACTGGTAGCAAGGAAGCTTCCGTCTTGAATAAATGTTGCCAGTCACCTAGATTGGTAGCCTGTGGCTTTACTGCATTATCCAGCTTTTGTAGTGCTTCTTTTAGCTGATTTAGTCTGTGTCTAAAAAAGACAAACACAATCTTGCTGACTTCTGGTCTAGATAAGTGTGAGCCTAAGCAAATAATCAGGACACATAGCTATTAGAGTTATCTATTAGAAAGCATGAATAGAAGGCTACTTTCTGACAGCCGTGATGTAAGGAATTTTCTGAATTCCTCTTTGTGCTTATATTGATTTCCAATTCTCCACATTCTAAAAGTGTCATTTTTTTTGTAATACAGTATGCAGAGATACAGGAACAGTTATTTTTTACTATACCAAGAAATGTTACCTTCATTTCTTTGATTTACTTTTTCATAGCCTCAACTTCATCTAAACGGGGGGGAAAAAAGAATGTTCTATCTTTCCATTTTCTATCTTGTCATGTTTGTAGGCTTTATGCATTTATGAATTCAATTTAACAAAAGAAAAATACTGTAGCTGTACCTTCTTCTCTCAGAGGCAAGAAGGGACTTAGAAATAAATGCAAAAAAAAGTTGATGGTCTTTTTACTTTGGTACTGCTTTGCCCCACCCACTTCTGCTATGTGCAATGAATGGTGGCACAGCACTTCAAAATTAACCAAGGAGGTTCTAGTGCCTGAAGAGAGAACTCCTGAAAGTGACATTTCACCATTTTTGTAAGAAACAAAGCTTATTTAAATGTATTTGTTTAGGGAAAAAAAAAGAGCCTGCAGAATTTAAGATTAGTCCTTTAGGTACTGTTAAATTTTATGCCTCATAACACAGTGGTGTTGGCAGACTAGTCTTATATATAAGTTTAAAAAGCATCACTACTAGTACAAATATGATTTATGATTATTAATAGGATTTTATGAGGGGATTTTGAACCTTGAGGAAGACATTGAGAAAACATATGATAGTTATCTGTTGATTGTCACTAAGAAGTGAAAAAAATGTAGAATGATTAGGTAAATAGAGCCCCAAGTCACTCCTGGCTTAAGCATACTCTGGAATCAAAAGTGGTATTCCTCTGTCAATGCAGGGTTGACCCCCAGGTTATGACTTTTGATGCTGTACCTGAATTAATGTGTCTTCTCCTTTTGGATTGAGCTGGGACTAACTCACGCTGTAATCTGCTGCCCAGTATCACTTTGTAGGTTTAAACTGCAGCAGCAGTGGCACTCTCTGTCTCAAGGGGGTAGTGATCAGTCTGCTGCTGCCAGTTCAGACAAGGTAGTTCCTGTAAGTTGTTATGTGCTGGAAACCCTCTTGCTCCATTTGTTCTCAGAAATGGGGAGGACAGAGAAGGAAGAGGACAGAATAGAATGTTGGGAGATGGTGCACATACCAGTTGGTACTAGGGAATAATCTGTGGTATATTAGAGACTATATGATATATTGTAGTACTGTAGTTCTCGGAATATAACACTTTGAAGAGTACCCCATAGGTATCCATCAACTCTCCTTCTGTCTTTTGGTTTTTTGGTTGGATTTTTGTTTTGTGTTTGTTTTTTTCCTCTGAAACCTGTTAAGTGCTTTTGTTTGGTTTATTCATTTGTTTCTGTCAGAGTCTGCATCTTCTCCATATGACTGTCCTATTATTCATTTGGCTGCACATGGCTCATAATACTGAGTGAGGAAAGGGTTTGGGATCTTTTTGTTTGGGATTGGGTTTAGATTTTATTTTGTCAGCTTTTCAAATGATTAGTTTTTCTTGTATTGCTTTTTAAAAAGTAAATGTAGGGGATGTTCTTTTCAGGGCCGACTATTAAGAAAGTATTCAGGATATAAAAGCATTTTAAATGCTTGTACTGTAGCAGATAAAACCTTCTTTATGAGAACTAGCTTATCTACTAATTGAGTTTCACTGTTCTTTTTAAGGGCTGCACAAAGATGTTCAGGGACAACTCTGCCATGAGGAAGCATCTGCACACTCATGGCCCTCGAGTACACGTATGTGCAGAATGTGGCAAGGCCTTTGTGGAGAGCTCGAAACTAAAGCGGCATCAGCTGGTTCACACCGGAGAGAAACCCTTTCAGGTACTGGTAACTGCAGGCACGAGTACCACCACTTACTGGGAACCCTGGAGACTCTAGCTAGAATCTGGCTTCCACAGGACTTGGGCATACTAGGGCTCTTCTAAAATCAGATGAGGCACCTGAAAAACTGGGAGGCCTCTTAAGTTAATTAGGCTATCATTTAATTATTTACATGGACTTCTCTTAGAAATTGGCAAACTGGATTTACATGGGAGATACCTTTCAAAATATGATGTAAAGTTGCCCTCTTTAAAAATGAGGTCTGAAGTTACTAGAGAAGTAAGAAAATGTCTCTTTCTCCTCATCATCTTTTCAGCTTAGTGCTTGTGGACTGAGACGTGGGGCTGCTTGCTCAGTTAGTTACCTCAGGGTACTAATTTTCAGTTGGATTTATTAATCAGTTTTCAACAAAATGATGGAGTCACTGAATCTTCTTCCATTTATATTGAGTCACGTGGGCTTCTGCCACCAGAGGTCCCCTGCTCTCTTCATATGATACTCCCTATAAATCTTTAAAGTTATTCTTAGTCTTGATCATATCTATGTCGTCCCCAGAACATACTTCAGATATGTGGTTTTTTTCTAAAATAATCAACAACAATAAATTATTTCAGAAACTTGATTTGCAGTCCTGAGGCATTTACTTGGATGTATACACTGAATATTCTGTGTAGTAAATAAAAGTAACACTAAATGTGCTGTCCTTTTTATATCAAGCCCATCTTAAAAGTAAAGCAGGTAAAATGGGAAAATCTTTGCAAATCATCACTCAAAGGGGGAAGTTCTGATGTGAAATCCTGTTTCTGTTTTGTCATACAGTGTAGGTACAGTTTCACATGCAGAGAAGGTGTCTTTGGGGGAAGTGCTTGCTTGCAAGCTGGAGGTCATTTATTTCCCTCTTTGAAAATAGATATGCTATTGTATATATATTACATACTGAAGTATTGCAGTCTTCAGTGCAGTTCACAGGGGATCCCCACAGCTTCACCTATAACTTTCAGCCTCTGGCTTCATGTTTGTGCAGTCTAGTGATTCAAAGAAGACTGTTTTTCTGCTCAGTGATGGAGATGAGTTCCACTAGCTAACAGAGTGTTTCTTTTCCTTCCAACAGTGTACGTTTGAAGGATGTGGAAAACGTTTTTCACTGGACTTCAATTTACGCACACACGTGCGAATTCACACTGGCGACAGGCCCTATGTTTGCCCGTTTGACGGCTGCAATAAGAAGTTTGCGCAATCAACCAACCTGAAATCTCACATCTTAACACACGCTAAGGCCAAAAACAACCAGTGAAAGTCGAGGAGAACGTTCTCGAACTCAAAGCATCTTACAGGAAAATCAATTGGAAAGAAATACGCCTCCCCTTTGTATATTGTTTCTAGGAAAGAATTTTAAAAAAAAGAACCCTACAAAACTAAAGGACGTGTTTTGATAAGTAGTAAATAAAAAGCAAAAAAAAAAAACCACACAGAAAACTTGAAGGTGACATTGCTAAGATGATCCACCTTGGTCTGTAACCCCGTTTCAAGAACACGGTGTTTTGTAAAGTGTGACCCCAACCGGACGGGTCAGCTCACGAACTTGCATCAGAAAAGACAATTCTTTATACAACAGTGCTAAAATTGGGACTTCTTTTCACATTCTTATAAATATGAAGCTCACCTGTTGCTTACAATTTTTTTTAATTTTGTATTTTCCAAGTGTGCATATTGTACACTTTTTGGGGATATGCGTAGTAATGCTATGTGTGATTTCCTGGAGGTTGATAACTTGCTTGCGGTAGATTTTCTTTAAAAGAATGGGCAGTTACATGCATACTTCAAAAGTATTTTCCTGTAAAGAAAGAAAAGTTATATAGGTTTTGTTTGCTATCTTAATTTTGGTTGTATTCTTTGATGTTAACACATTTTGTATAATTGTATCGTATAGCTGTAATGAAATCATGTAGTATCAAATATTAGATGTGATTTAATAGTGTTAATCAATTTAAACCCATTTTAGTCACTTTTTTTGGAGAAATACTGCCAGATGCTGATGTTCAGTGTAATTTCTTTGCCTGTTCAGTTACGGAAAGTGGTGCTCAGTTGTAGAATGTATTGTACAGGCACTGACCGTTTATTAACACCTGATAATATGTACATCCCCCATGTAATAGAAAGGACAACAATAAAACAGTGGTCCTAAAGAAAGAATCTGGCAGAAAATTATCTGTAAGCGCAGTCAATTTTCTTTTGTTGTCCAGAGCAGTTCTAGTTCCTCTTGACCTCCCAGAAATTGGAAGCTAAATAAACTCAAGTTTCCTTTACTTTGCATTCAATTACAGTGATTTGTGATGCAGTTAAGTTAATGCCACATCAGGTGGTATATCTAAACAGAATTGCTGACTGTAATTCTGGTTTTGAGTGACCTAGACTTCCATTAACTGGAATGATGGATTTGGAGACGTGGCAGTGTAGTGGGGAGTGTTCTGTGTGCCTGGACAGCAACTAGGTAAAACAGTACAGGAAATAACTAAATGGAAACCTTTGTTTAGTCAAGGTAAGGAATGTTGGCAGTTTAAATGCAGTAATGGTAGAAAGTGGAGGAATGGTAGGGTTTGGGTGATCATACCAGGAGAAAAAAAAAGAAACTTTCTTCTTTTGTCTAACTTGCTTGAGTGTAATGATAAAAATTCCTGGAACCTTATTGGACACCTTTTGTTTCAAAACAAGAACTTGAAGTTCTAAGAGAACTAGATGGAGTTGAGTTTTGGTGGTCTGACTAAGAGTGGTTACTTCTCATTTGTTCCAGTGTTCAAAGAAAACTTAGCAGATACTATAGTAAAATGTGACAGATTAATAAACAGAAGAAAATGCAGAGAAATGCATAAGTTATTTTTTAGAGGCATGTAACATATTTTAATGCAGTAAAAAGTGTTGTTAATCTTTTTCTGAATTCTGTTTTTAAAAGGTTCATCAAAGTTTTGATTGCTAATACTGTAAAATTTAATTTTGAGTCCAGTGTTGGTGGTAGTGGCAAAAACATGGGTAATAAAGAAACTGCACTTAAGACCAAGGGAATTTTCATCCATACATAAGTTAATCTGAACACTGCAACTCTAGTCTGAGGTTATTAGGGGTAGAAAGAAAGTTGGGACATTTAATTGTAAAGTATGCGTTAGAATTTTGGCAGTATTTTTTCTTTTATATATAAGCAGTTTTTGAACAGGACAATATACTGAAACTTGTATAGTTATAGTTAAATTAAATTCTGTATACAGTTAAATTAGTGTCTATTCTTTTTGGAAGGAAATAAAATTAATTCAGTCTAGTTCTAATTGACCTTATATTTTTTCTTAAGCAGTATCTGTGATGGTGTTAGGCTTACACAGAAATTTGCTTTCCTCTGTTATAAAGTCATTTATTGAATTGCAAGGTGTCAGTACTTCATCCTTGAACATACATTAGGGACTGAACTATGTTACTTTGAACATACATTTGAGACTAAGCTATGTTAAATATTGATTTGAGGACCAGCTGGGAACTGTGACTGTTATTGCCTCTGGTTATATTGCATCTGATTACGGAGAGACATTTCCATCTAGGCCTTAAATCAGTAGCACTCAATTTACTCCTGAGTGTAGGTAGCAGCATTCCATAGCTCGAAAGGTCTTGCTTTGTAAGTACTTAATTCCATACTGGGTATGAATAAATACAAGCATTGAGCAGCTACTATAACTTGTTTAAGCTTTTAAAGTATAATTGGCACACTTTGCTCTTAAAACATCCTGCTTAATTGATTCCAGAGTTTTCCTCAAGGTTTTTCAGTGAAGAAATTAGAGGATTTGAGAATAGCAACAGAATTGACTTTGAAACCACCATTCCCATCGTGCTGTTGAGTTCCTGCATTGCACCACCAGTTTGTGAGTGAGTTCAGGTAAGGGGAGAAGATGAGGGGTGGTAGAAATGTGGGTTTAAAACTGGCAAAAAAAATCCATTCTTACTCATTACACATGTTCTACTGCTCATTTGATCGTACATATACCTTGTTTGTTTCTGCTGCTGTCAGAATGAAAGGAGGCAAACTCAGACCAACTTTAAAGGTAAAACTGACCAGACTTTTCTCTCTCTGTCTATTTATGGTCTGTCAGTAAATGCAAAACAAACAAATACTTAATTATTTATGGAGAGTGTTTCTTGAAAAGTTTGTAGGAGGACTTCAGGTTCAGATTTGAAATGCTAAGAGAATAAATCAGTGAAACAGAATGCCAGGACCTCAGCTGAACCTGCACTGAATTTTAGTTATCTTCTGTTTGAAGAGGGTCATTGTGGAATTGAGGTAGTGCATTTTGACTTTTCCCTGTAATGCCCGCAAGTTGTCAATCAACAAAGCCAAATACTAAACACATCCTAACAACACCTTGTCAGCAATAATGTAGTTTTAAGGGCAGGTGGAGATCCTTTCTCTCTGCTAATTCCGCAGTGGGTAAAAAGCAAAAGATGCAATAATTACCAGAAATGGCAAAAGTAATGAGGCTTTAAAATGTTTGAAGAAAGTGAATCCCTTCAAAGTGTCATGGCTGTGATAGTAACAAGTGTTTCCACGTGCTCATCATCATCACGTAGCTCACAGGATATTTTGTCAGTATGCCTTGGAAAAACTGGGGCTGGTTGGTTTTTCTACTCAATTAAGATGCGTAAACTTGAGGACAGTAGGTGCTGAATGTCATTCTTCCAGGTGTTTCCTTAATACCTTGAAGAAATTGAGAAAATCTAGAATTTTCATCAGAGCTGCTAGACAAATCTGTCTGGGAAGTCTTAATCAGTCAAGTGGCAGCTGCTACTGGCATTGGTTGGTCTATAATGTGCCATCTATAATGATGGCATTTCAGAATAAGAAGTTTTTCATCTGTACAGCATCTTCTAAATTCTGCTATGTAATCATGGTGTGAGGAGAGGAGTAAAGCGTGTTTGTGTCAGCATTGAGCTTTACTGCACTCATGTTCCTGGAGCACTTAAAGCTACCGAGGGGAACCTGGGGTGGATTTCAAAATATTGAATATTGGGTGTGAATTTTGCAGGCAGGAATACAAATAAGAGTTGACTTCAATATTCTTGTTCCTGGCTGTGTAGATGGAATACTTTAAAATGGCAGCACTTTCCTTGGGAAGAGTCCCAGGGCAAAAGAAGTGAAGTAGAGCAGAGGGAGTGCAACCCTGCTGCTGAACACAAGGAGCAGGAACATCTGCACAGTGGTCTGTAAAGGTAGACATGAACCAGAGCAGGACCGTGTGTGCTTGTATTACAATATTCAATATTCAGTTTGATAATATGAATTGGTCTAGTGTCAAGTTGCAAGAGTGTTATAATGGCTTTACAGCAATGCTGAAATGCCACCAGGGTGGCTACTGGTTTAATTTTGTAAGGTAATTGAATCAGTGGTCCTTTTCTCAACTTCATTCTCTGCCTAAAGCAAATCAGCTTTTATATGTACTCTTAATGATCCTATATTATTAAGGCAGTTTAACTGAAGAATTTTTTTCAGTCCTTTTCCCTGGAAATTGTCTGGAAAGTGTTGAATTTCCTTTGAGGCAAGCACATCAGATTCTGTATAAGAGTTAATGTGAATTTTTCAGGTCCTGGTTTCCCCTAAAGTGGCAGGAAAACACTGTTTTGCTGCAGGTAAATGAATAAGATTTGTTATAGCAACTGGACTTTAGACAATTCCCATTTTAGGGTTTTCCAAGTCTTCTGTTACTTTTCTAAGAGAAAAGCTCTAAGCCTGGGTGCTGGTTGGGTACCACAGCTTCTGTTGTGTGTCCTGGTGTGGACATGATAACCTCTTGTGAGCTGCTGCTCCCACCAGGTTCTTGTGTCTGCTGGGGGCTCTCCTCGGGAGCAAGCCTGAAGTTCTGTCCAAATGTTGGTGAATTTTGGGATGGAGAGAAAGGGATGGAGAGTCTGTGGCGTCCTTGCAGGACTTATGGGTGCTCCTTTTGCCACCACTCTTGAAGTGATGTTGTAGGTTTAAGTGGGATTCCTCTCTGATCGCTCTGGTGTCAGGTGGCATCTGTCAGTGCTTTGTTTCAGTTCAGAAACTCCCGGGTAGCAGTTTGCCAGGAGATGGCAGTGAATTGCCTGTTTGCATAGTGTGACCAGCAGACAGAATGGCAGTGTCAGGGTGCCCCTGCGAGGTCAACTGTGTGTCCTGTGGCGATCAGTGGACCTTGACAGACTTGGAGTGTGCCAGTGTCAAAGAGCAAATTGCTCCCACACCATTCAGAAGAATAAGAAGTAAAATTGTGTTCTGATTTTTGAGAGTCCTGAGTGTACTTGTGCATTCATTTAAAGCACCAGCAAGGCATTGAAAATAAAAGACTGTAGATAAAAACTGTTGAGTGTGACATGGGTCATATATACATACTTGCATCAAATATTAATATTAGATAGAGAGTAATGTGGAAATCCAGTGATCAATGGTGTTAATGAATGTGCTTTCAGCTGTGAGTGGCTGTGTTGGTTAACTGCTGGACCTGTAAAACATCACTGCTTCTCTCCAGCAGAGGCATCCTAAAATCTCCAAGCTCTTCTGAGGCAGTTAGGGCCTTTGCTTCAGTCTGTTGCTGCTCATAATGCATGCAAGGCCATTGCAGAGACTGCACAACAGGACCCATGTTGCATTGGAGTCCTGCATTGCTGCTCTTTAGGGCATCAGAGATCTCAAGTAACCTGTTTTCCTCCCTGAAGCAGGCCCACAGAAAAGGTGTATTTCAGAAGAATGTGAATAATGAATATTTTTGAGATAAATGATAAAGCACATGAAGACTGTGGCATAATATGTACTGCTTGTTAAACAGTGGCAAATCCATACAGATAGGTCCTAACGTCCTTTGGCTAAAGCTCATCTTGGGAACTGGTTGCAAGGCAAATCTGTGGAAAACTGTTGGTTAGTGTTTTGATTTAAGGGCTCACAAAGTCAGGTGTCCTTCAGAGCTGCAAGGTGACCTTGCCCTTGCCAGTTTTGGCTTACAAAGGCTTTGACTCCTCACACATAGGGCATCATGCAGCTTATGCTTTGACTTATTTTTCAACACATGTATTTTTTTCTCAGCAAAACAGAAAATTTGGCCTTTTGATATAGAATCCTTCAGTTTTCAGTCTTACCTGATGCTTTGACTGAACCTCCAATGGATTTATATGAATCCACTGACTCCCATAGCTTCAAAAAACATTCAAAAAATGTTTATGGTTTGAAAACTGATTGTAAGGAATAATACTTATGAGAGGTCTTTAGGTTTTCCTCTTGTGTGGTTGGTTGGTTTGCTTGTTTTTATTTTTTCCTCCTGCATAGGTTAGGGACAGGGGATTTCATCTCTTTTTTTTCCAGAGTATGAAATGAAAATGTGTCCAGTCTCTTGGTTAAGAATTGGCAGGGAAGCAGGTAACTGTCTGGATTAATTTAAGGTTAGAAGTAATTTTTACATTTACCTCCTTTAACTGCAGTTAAAAAGCTTGAACTTCATTACTGGCCTGTTTGAAAAGCACCTCTCATAGATTCTTCCTAAGTGAAAATACCTCAGTGCACAAGGAAGAAGGTGTATGGCCTGGCTGATTGCAACACTGAAGTATTCCTAATCGACAATAAATCTCTGCTTAAGATAATAGACCAGGTCCTAGAAGAAGAATATTCTGTTTATTTTGTACCAACTTTAATCTGGCCAAGTCAAATTACTTGAGCAACACTTCTTTCTATTCTGATATATATAGGAAATGGTGCAGACCATGTGGTCAGGCTTCATCATGATTTTAGTATTTTATTGATTGACACATGGATGTGGCTAAAATGGTACAAGTCTATTTTACTGTCAATAAAAAAATGCAGTGTGCTTCTTTTAGTAAGAAAAACAGTCGTAATAAATTATGATAGTGAATGATAACTCAGCAGTTTGACTGTGTTAGTTGTTACACTTCATAGACCCTAAGAATATTTTGTGAACATTAGAACTTGATGTTCTTCCATTTATATCAATCTATAGGGCATTAGTGTACACTGCAGACCCTGCCTTGATTTCAGTTTATTTATTGATGAACCTGTACAGCTCAAAATCACTTTCTAGGTCAACTCAGATAAAACTAGTAATAAACTATAAGTAGAAAAGCTTTTACTGTATCTCTTATGTATTATTGTGCATATTATGTCACTTTTTTCCTGTTGGCAGTAACCACTTTTGCAATTCGTGAGGACAACGCTAATATAAAAATTGCAAAACAGTTGCACTGGGAAGATGAAAATGGTTAATTGTCCTCTGCTTGTCTCCCCTGGACACACATAAATTCCTGGACATGGAAAGCAATAGTTAACTTCCCCTTGATATCAAAGGCTGTCTCCCTTAGGTTTGGCCCAGTAAGTTCTCTGCTTCCCTGACCTCTTGCTGTGCCTCCCAGAGTCCCTGAGATCCTTCACCTGTCTCCACAGCTGTGGTGTTTGATAGGGCATGTTGGCTTGGGTAAGCTTCTATTTTCTCTGCCTGTTTTTGTGGCAGAAGAGGGGTTTAACTGCACATTCTGCTAATCTAATGGCATTTGGCACACTTCTGGGTTTTAAATTGATCTTTAACTATCCATGGATTGAAAGCTGGACTAACAGCAGCTAACATTAAACTGTTAACACCTGTTGTCCAGCATAATAACAAATACATTTAATTTAAAAGAACAAACACCTCTTTTCTTTGCAAGGTCAGCATTTACATTTGTGTCTTAGTCTTTTTCCCAGTATGCTGCCAGAGCTGCACCTGCAATGGACAGGTTTTCATCCCTTGAATGTCTTGCTACCCCTTTACCTGAACTGTGTGAAAAGCTTTATCATAGAATCCTAGGTTTGGGTTGGAAGGAACCTTAAAGATCATCTAATTCCAACACCCCCTGTTATGGTCAGGGACACTTTTCACTAGACCAGGTTGCTCAGACCCCCATCCAGCCTGGCCTTGGACACTTCCAGGGGTGGGGCACCCACAGCTTCTCTGGGCAACCTGTGCCAGGGCCTCAGTACCCTCGCAGTGAAGAATTTCTTCCTAATAGCCAATCTCAACCTGCCCTCTTTCAGCTAAAGGCCTTTACCCCCTGTCCTATCACTGCAGATATGCAGAGAAAGACAAGGCAGAGAGGACAAAAAACTTGTCATGTTACAGACCTGATAAATGAATTTCACACTAGTTCTTACTATAGTAACTTAGTCAAGAAGCAGTATGCATGGGTACTTTTTTCTGTCTTTTCCTAATCGGACATGTTTGTGGCTGTAACTTTTAAAACTGGCATGACTCATCTGGTTTAAGAAAGAACAGGGCAGAGGGACTTAATAGTAAGTGAGTTTCATTTTCAGTGATTTTTACCTTCTTAATCCCTTCAGTTATTTGGGAATTGTTTGATAATGGTGTGGAAATGAGGATCTGGGAAGGCAGGATCTAATCCTGTCTGAGTTGGCTCACATCTCAAAAATCTGTCAGGAAAGAACTGTATCATGATTTAAAAGGCTGAGGCTATTGTCTAGCTTGATTTAATAGTTAGAAGTCACATGGTTAGAAGTCACAAGCAAGTGGCATCAGACTAGGCTGACAGCTGACTTTAGCCTCTTCTCAGGCTTGTTGAGTAACATCCAGTGTCTGCTACTGATTATTTAAGTTCCAGATGGATGAATTTCCTGAAAGAACGCTTTAGTAAGCACTGCAAGTAAAACATTGTATAGCCCTTTTCTGTTTTAATGATATTAGTCTTCTAAGGAGACACTGTTTGCTTATTCCAGGTATTTGTTTCTGTTCCATAGTTCAATGTTGAACATAGTTGTTGTTCCTGCTGAGAGAACAAAAGGTACTTGACTGGAACTGACCCTGGCCATGGTCAGGTGGAGAGGTGATGGCCTTGCTGTTTTCTGAACCAGGAAACTGATGCTTGGCAGGGTTTGTGTCAGCCATGTGTATCTGCCCTTTAAGAAGATGGATTAGTGGAGCCAGTACCTGAAATAACCTCTGAAGAGGAGGATGTGAACCTACTGGAGTGAGTCCAGAGGAGGGACACAAAGATGATCAGAGGGCTGGAGTACCTCTCCTTTGAAGACAGGCTGAGAGAATTGGGGCTGCTCAGCCTAGAGAGGAGAAGGCTCTGGGGACACCTTCTAGTACCTAAAGGGGACTTACTGGGAGTGTGGAGAAGGACTTTTTACAGGGGTGTGGAGTTATAAAGGGTAACAGTTTCAAACTGAGAGTAGGTCGAGATTAGGTTTTAGGGAGAGATTCTTTACTGTGAGAGTGGTGAGGTGCTGGAACATGTTGCCCAGAGAGGTTATGGACACCTAGAACTTGATTTGAACGTGACCCTGCAGGGACTCAAGCCTTGTCTTCCCCAGCTGTGTCTTGGTGCTGATCAGCACAGATTAAACCAAATAAATGCAGAATAGAAGTGTCTAAGCATAGGGGCAGCTCTTTGGCTCTAAAAGCAGGATTGTTCTTTCAGCAGAGGAAACATCAGTTTAAAGAACTGAGATCAGGCAACTTCCTTTCTTTGGTGGGGCCTAAGCCAGAGCAAGGCCCTGCCCTTCCCAGTGGTGCACACGAGGCAGATACAGAGCAAGTTTTCCCTGCCAAAAACCAGAAATCCCATCCTCATGCAAGCTCGATTTAACACAAAGAAGCATCTGAGTAAAACATAAAAACCAAAACTTCAAAGAACCAAAGGCAAAATTTTTAAAAAATTTATTTTCTCAATATATATACAAGAATTGACATACTCCTGTACAAAGGTGTAAATGGTCTTTGCTGTGATTTGTTGTGCATATGCAGCTTAGTAGACAGATTTAACATTCAATTTGAATCTCAGTGCAAGTAGGCACTAAAACATCCACCATACCTTCAAGGTATAATAAGACATACCAATTTTACAGGTTTCTCCAGCATATTTTGTTACAGTGCAAAATGCTATGAAATAACGCTTCTTTAGAAAATTCATATATATTAAACACATATTGCACTTGTCCCAACCAAAAGTGTAACAAGTTGTACTTACTGAACTAGTTTGATATGTTTTAAAACATTGCTCACACACATACAGTCCTTCCTCCTGGCTATTTGTGCCAAATATGTGTAGCTTTTAGATCAAATCTTACATAACTGTTTGTAGCTCTTTGGCTAATTCAATTCTTCTTGAACAGACTGGTAAAAAAAATTACAGCAGATTAATGAAACAAGAAAATTCTCTAAAACCCTCTCCAGTTTTCTTTCCAGTAGCACTGTAACTAAATACATAAAAATCAGTATTGTTTAAATTCATAGTGCAAGTGCATTGAACAGCAATGATTTCAGACACTTACACCCCTATTTTCTGGAAAGGTATGAAACCTCCAGTCCTAAATATGTACGTATTTCTAAGATACTTCAAGCTGCTAAGCTAACATTGCACCCACAAACATTTTGTGCAATAACCACAGGCAGGACTTTGACTTCTGTACATCACTGGCTGCTATGGGGCATGTTGGGAGAAGTGGTGCAACATTGCATTAACTTCAGAGAACAAAGTCCACTGGACTGAACTACTCAGTGCAGTCTGTGCCCACCAAATGAGAAAGAGGTGAGGGCAAACAACACCAGTCCTACTAGATCTGAGTTTCCCTAAATCCTTACAAGCCTTGAGATTTAAGGAACAAGTGCATTTGAGTGCAGATGCTAACTCTGTGCTTAAGATATTTATTCAAAGCTGAAAGGTCAAGGAGTAACTTAGGTACAAATTTTTTGTTGTTCTTGTTTTTTACAAATCAGTATGAACAAAGTTGCTACTAAAACCATTGACATATAAAAGCAAAGGAAAACTAAAACACAGGACTAGCTGAATGCTAGTCCATGTCTTTACAGTTCAGGGTTACCGGCAAAACATTTCCACCATTAAACTTCTTCTCCCTTCTTCACCTTAGAGGAGTACATTTACTCCTGTCACATACAAAATGAATATTTCTTTCATGAAAACATTTCTGCACTCAACTTAACTCAGTCATTCAGAACCTGAGTGAAAGAAAACTCAATTTCTGGTGCTAGAACACTCTCCAGAACCTCTTCTGGAGCCACAACAGCAACTTTCTAAAGGCAGGTCCCCCTCTTACTTGAATACTACTAGACATGGAGTCCTGAATAAGGCAAGATGCTGTTTATACAAGTAGTGAGATGAAATCCTAATTTGATACATTTAGGAATTCTTTATACAGATAGCATAAATCTACACTACCTGTGTGGGTCAAGTGTTCATGTTTCACAAAACCCAACCAGCTGGGCTTTGGATGAGGAGAACAAAGAGAGAAGGTTCACAAACTGGAAGGCTGATGGATTACTGGACCTGGTTCACATTCAGGAAGGTTGTCCTCTGACTTCATGTACATTAGGAACACAGTGACAGTAGCAAAGGTAGCTGCATTGACGGGAAAAGCACGGAGAAGTGTGGAAGTGAGACCTCTTGTGAACACCCTCCAGCCTTCCTCCTGGTAGCTCTTTCGGACGCAGTCCAGGATGCCGTTGTACTGCGTGACGCCGCCGACGCCGTCGGCCTGAAGCCGCGATTTGATCACATCCATGGGATAGGTCGAGAGCCACGACACGATGCCCGACATCCCTCCAGAAAACAGCAGTTTGGGAATAACGTAACTGTCTTCAGCTTCACAGCCCAAATACCGAGTCATGCAGTCATAGGTCAGGAAGTAAAAGCCAAAGCTTGGAGTTTCTCTTATGAAGGTAGAGACCATGCCCCTGTTGATACCCCTCAGCCCTTCCTTTTGATAGATTTTGATCAAGCAGTCCAGAGAATTTTTGTAGTTCTTCGTTTTTTGTTTATATTCTCCTGTTCCTTGAAGCTGCATCCTTGTCTTTGCCAGCTCCATGGGACAGCAGATGACGCACTGGATGGCCCCTGCTGCTGACCCTGCAAGGAACTGGTTCAGAGGAGTGTCTTTGCCCAGAGCACGAAGGGTGTTTCCTTGCACACCGAACACCAGCGCGTTAATGAACGTAAGTCCCATCATTGGTGACCCAATACCTTTATAGAGTCCAAAAGCCTAATGGAAGAAGGGAGGGAAAACCCTTTTTAGCAGTGCTGTGGATAACCTCCTCAAACTGCAGAACACAGCCTCTCTGGCTCTCCCTTCCACCCCAGCTTTTTAACAGTAGCCACATGAGGACCACCTTGTTTTGTAATAAGAATTTAATCTCTGCCTAGGACACAAACATCTAAGCAATTTAGCAGTACAAAAATATAGTTGAACACATTCAGAAAATAATCTTACTCAGAGATAAGTTTTCTGGCAAATCTTGTAATTTTTCTTTTTAAATAGCTTACTTAAAGCCTGAAGCCAACTTTTTAACAATGGTCCTTGTGGAGAGTCTCAATTCAGTCAAAGAGAGAACAGAGAAAATTCTCCCAGGCCAGAGCCTAGGAAACTTAGAGAAAAGGAATTAAAACAATTATTATCTCTGCTCGTTGTTGTGCCCATGTAGAATGTAGAAGATTGTTTACCCAAAGGAATTACTTAATTAGATTCTGGTGATGGTGTTTAGATTCATTGACCAGTCAGATCCACAGCTGTGTTGGGACACTCAATAGAGAGAATCACAAGTTTTCTAGTTAGTTAGTGAAAACTCTTACTACTATAATATAGTATAATAAAATATACTATAAGATGATATAATAAAACAATTGATCAGCCTTCTGAATCATAGAGTCAATATTAATTATTACCCAGCTAGAGGCCTGCAGCAACAGGTCCTAAAGTTTCAGCAGCAGCAAAAACACCTCACCAAATTCTTCACTCATTGCTTAGATTCTCAGAAAATTAGTTATTTAAATAACTTCTTATTTTATTAAAAAAGTTAGCCTCAAAATACCATGTTCTGACTTAGTGATCTTCTTCCCAAAGTTTTTGGCAAAGTTCTGACTACAATATCTGCCCTATGGTGAGGGGAGGTTCAGAGCATGCTTTATCTCTTGATCTTCAACATTTGCCAGCTTTGTTTTTAACAGCTTTCCCACCCTCCTGAGCCAAAATACACAAAGATAAAAAAAAATACACAAAGCAATAATTTTGTACTTACAGATTCTTGCTTTATGATGGACTGAAAGCAATGGAAAGTCCCACGGTAGAGAGGTTTCTCTACATTTTGAACTTGCAGACGAACCTATAAAAAGTTGTGTGAGATACCAATTTGTACATCAGGAACAGCCTAAAGGGTAAGCTACTGTCTTGTACCTATGTGGAGATTTTCTATAGCAATGCATATGCAAGAGCACGGGCTGGACACTGGAATGCCATATGTGGCACAATAATTTGAAAAATCTTGTGTAAGTGTTTTGAATTAAGTTCGGGGGTGAAAACATGAGGGGAAGAAGATCATTAACTTCTTGTAACTATTAGCAAACCAATAAGTAGAAGGGTACATTGACATCTAGAATTTCAAACAGATGCTTTCCAGTACAGACTACAACAGGGACTTTCTTTAGCTGCCAAGAATATTTCTATTCACACTAAGGAATACCTGTGCAAACCTGAGACAATTTAATTTAAAAAAATATTTGCAAGTCAAGCATGAGATTGGGATAATTTTAAATGGATGGAAACTTTCTACAATACCCATAGTGTTTCTAAATGCCAGATTTGGCCCCATTCATTGAGATCTGATTTTTTTTTTCAGAGGGTAGCTGGGCAGTGACTCTTGAGATGTCTGTCTTTGCATAAGGGAAGGAGTAAAAAGTCATTCGTCCTTTTAAATTTGAGTTGGTTTTAGTTTTTTAGCCTGCTGAATGCAAGCAATTGGTGAGGGTGTAGCTGCTTCAAACCTTTAAATGTTAGCAATCAATTAACTTTTCCAAAACTGAAACAGTATGTTCTGCTGGAGAGATAAATGTTACTGTAGCTGGTGGTCTTAGGAGATCCCTTTTCTGGATGCTTTTTAACCTATAATGGAAAATTTCAGTTCTGTTTTTTCATGCTTATTTGCCCTCAGCACACTTTAAAAGAGTCTCTCTTCTACCTAGCTCAGGGAAAGCTCTACACTCAGCAATGAACTCAAGTTGATTTCACTGGATTGATAAAGTTATAAATCCGTGTTTGATCTCCCGCATGGAGGGCTGCAATGATCCTCAGAAAAGAAGCTTATCAACCATGTAATGCTGCTGCTGCTGCAACTCCAGGGCAAAAAACTTCAGTCTCTTATTCTGAGCAAAATCTATTAAAAAAAAGTACATCTATGTGAAAGATTCCTGAACTTAATTTTTTTTCATGGTTGCCTAAAGTAATAAAAAACATCACCACAGCAATGAAAGACCTGTCATATGTGTGTCTAGAAAACGATTTATGGAGGTGGTTTGTCAGAATCCTATATTCAGGTTAGCTTTCTTCAAAGCAAAAAGAACTGGACAGTTTAGTGTTTTTCCTACAACATGTTATTTTATGCTTTGTAAATCAGAACTTTAGTTTTCAGTGTTGTTTTAGTATGTACATTAGTGTATGCTAGCCATAGTGGGAGGCTGAGATCACCTTGGGTCTTGCAACATCTCAGCATTAAAAGCAGGCTTACAGTAGGATTCAAAGAAAATAAATCCTTTGTCACTTCAAGTGACTTTTGGGGGTAGACAGACTGTCAAAACTGTTAAAGAAGCAGGTCCAAAAGCAAAGGCAAATCTTAACAAGCTGTCACAATTGCACAAACAAAGGTTTTACTCCATTTAGAATTTACTGTTATTGTTTCAAACCTAGTCTGCGACTTCCACATGTAAGGGCTTTGGGGGATTTGCAGCTTAGAAACCTTCTTACTCTATCTTTTCTGGTTGTGTTTAATAGTTTAGAATTAGCCATATCTATGGGCTGAATTTCCTAGTGGCATACAGCTCCCTCTATTTTTGTCTAAATAATTTATGAAATATTAACCAATTAAGCTTTGTTGTAGGGTAGAATATTTACAGTACTGACTCCCCAGGTCTAAGAATGAAAATCCTCTTTCTCTTGAGCACAGTGCTGGTCACATAAGGGTACCCACATTAGCAAACTGACACGTATGGCAATGAGTGCACAGAAAACTTGCATTTTCATGTGTGCTAATGCCATATTCAACAAGCTCCTTAGTGTGTACAACTACAGGAAAGATGAATCATGTGCGAAGTTTATCCACCTGTTCCCTTCATTGCCCAAGATTCTAGCTCCCTTCTTATGGGAGAACACTGTTACTAAGGTTTTAGGTCCAGTAATAACACCCAGTAATTTCACATCACTAAAGACTTGCATAAAGGCACTCAAGACTAAATAAAGAAATCCAAAGCACTACATCCTCAAAACAGTCCAAGCATTTAATCATGTGGGAAATCAGTGACTTCAGAAGTATTTGAGCAATGAAAACATCATCCAAGAATATGTAGTGGATAAGACCTCAACAGTAGTGTGCCTGAGATTCAGTTTTAGAGGCACTGTGTGTGGGAGTGGGTACAGCCAGAAATGCGTAGCAGAAAGAAGGTTCAGAATAAAGCTACATTAAAAAAAAGGGATATTTAAACCCCACTCCCTCCATGCCACAGCTGTAGAAGAGGGACACATCAGTTTAAAATTAAAAGGGGAAAAAGCTTCATAAGTCTTTCAGTTCTTTACTTGAACTAATACATTTGGGAATAAATTAAGACTGAGAGAAACAGAAGTGTTCACCTGGGCTATACTTACTAGGTAACTCTCCCGTGATGAGGCTTATCTGTCATCTACAACAAAGTAACACTTTTGCTGTTAATGAAGACAGCCCCTAGCTCAGAAAGTAAAGGCAGTTAAAAGCAAAAAAGCAATTTTATACATTACATCAACAAACCAGGGATAAAGAGTTTGCCAGTTCTGAGATCAGCTCAAGTTGCAGGTTTCTCAGGGTGACTTCGCCAGCTTAATGTCTCCCTGTGTGTCCCACCGTCCCCCCCCCAGCTCTGTGAAACTCGAGCACCAGCCAAAAAAAAAAACCAAAAGAGCTTAAATGCCAAGACAGACGTAAAATTTTGGCTTATCTAAGCAGCTTTCCCATTGTTCAGTTATATTAAAAATGCACAGTCTAAGGTGACTACCAGCTAGCCCTTTAAACACTGCAGACCAATAAAAAGTTAAGAATTAACACATATACGTACACAAGTTATGCAATGTCTTTTTTTTTTTTCCTTAAAGGGTGGTTAGTTTTTCCACACACAGTGGTGGCTATGCCAGCTAATAATACAAACATTAGTATTTGTTTTAACAAAATAGAGATAAACATGTACAATACCTTCTAAAGGATATGAAAATATAATGTGTCATGCTGGATTTCATAAAACATTTAAAACAAATTATTTGCTCTATTGTGAAGTAAGATGCTTTTTTCCCAAGCTGATACATCTATTTTGCAATGACACATCTGCTGAAACCAGCATGGGAGCCCCAGTTTTTACATTTAAGTGTTTAGCTTCATGCAGTAGAAGCTGTTCCACTTTAAAAAGAAATAAACAACAAACAAACCACCAACTAAAACCCACACATGGTTACCTTTAGTCTGAGCACAGAATTTTAGCAGTTTTACTGGATTCAATTAAATGTTTGATCACCTTCAGTTAAGCATGTAAAACTTGGCAGGATGGGAGAGAAAAAGACAGCTGGCCCTGTACCACCATAATAAAAACTGTGTGAGTCTGGATGATGCCATTCCTGAAAATATATTCTAGAATTCAGCTGAATTATTTAACTGTCAAACATACCACATTCTGAGCAACAAAAAGACAGATTTTAATGTTTGAGCAGCTTGCACTGCGAGCTTGTAAGGAGGATCAATATCCATTAACTCAGGAATTCTGTATTGAATTAACCATGTGCTGGAATACAGAATGTGGTGGGGTCCTTGGTAACACTATCAGCCCACAGCCTTTGCATATCTAAATTCAGCAAGGTAAAGGTATTCCAAATATAGATCTACTACACGGCATGCCGCAGGTCAAGTGACCTGATGTGTTACTTTAGCAGGGAATGCACTGATATCCCTTCTTCTAGTCTTCAGTGCAAGACTGGATAAGGCTACCAAAAGATGACTCAAATTATCATTCTGTTCTGAAAGATGCGCTCGGACTCCTGAGAGCCCTGGCTGAGGGACCCTCCAGGAGATCTCAAATCCTGTATTTATAGTAGCTGAACTATGTGTAACACACACAACTAACCATCAGAAAACCCATTTTAACTTGGAAAGTTATAAAAATATATAATAATACTTGGAGAAAACAGCCCCTAGCTGTCAGCTCCATACTGTGGATTTTTATTGACTTCCACCTAGTGCTACAAATTAAGGAGTAATAGCAGAGCTTGAGGGGAAAACAAAACACCAATCTTTCAACATACTAACAAAGGAGGTTTGAGTTACAAATGCAGGGAGAGGCAGTTTTAGCAGTTAGTGTTGAACAGTGCAGAGAAGCAAGCTTAGAACAAAATTTAGTTCAATGTAAAGTTGTATTTCCAAAAACCACATTGTTTCTGCACTGAACTTGCAGTTTAAGGCTAAGGTTTATGTTACTAAGTTTTCACTTCTGAAGAGCTGGAGACTGAAGAACCTAAGACAGTAGCTGTGGAGGCTTGCTCCAAGCTTTCCCACACAGATTTACACTCCTACAGTGTCTGGGGATTTTTTTTCCTCCCCCACTGCTTGAAGAAACTAAGTTTTCTACTTAGGGGCAAATATATTTCATAATCAACCCACCTTAACAGTGTCAAAGGGGTGTCCCACCAGCACACCAGCAGCACCTGAAATGAAATAAATGCCATGGTTATTACTCAGAAGTTTTTTCCTGGGTCTGGGGCTCCAGCAGCCCAAGCAGGACCACCAGCCTGAGGTGTGAGTGCACAACATGGTTGGCAACCCAGTTAAAGAGCATCCTACCAAGACAGGAGATAAGAGATCTAAAATTCACTCCTTCAGGCTTGTACCAGGTGCCTTTTTGCTACTCAGGAAGCCTCTGAGCCCCAGGCAGGGGTTGAGCTGTGTGACTACAGACTGCGCCACACCATATGGAATGTGCGGCCATGACTCCTGGCCTCAGCTCAAGGCAAGTCCAGAGGGCAGAAAATGCAGGTTTCCTCTAAAACACAATATTTCACGTAGATATCGCTCTGTGCAGGCACAGAAAACATGTAAACATCTCTGAAGGCAGCAGAACACTAATGCTCTCTGCCTACAGCCTTTCCAGACGTGACAGCAGCACCTGCAGAGGGACCACACATTACTAAAAACCTTTGCTTTATTCTAGCATCAAAGGACTTTTTAGAAGCCACGTGCAGGCCTATTAGTGACACCAATCTGAGCACAGGCATTTTGCACACACAGGCTGGAGCAATGAATCCTCTGGCTGTGCACGTCTGTGACCCAGCAATCCCTAATGACCGCTGACAACAGCGAGAGCTGCAGGAGCTCCGCGCACCCTCCCACGGCCGGGGAGGACATCTGCCCTAACCCTGACCCTGTCCCGGGGAAGCGGTGGCAGCAGCACAGGGCCTGCTCCAGGATGGTGCAGTCCAGGTTGTTTAAGGCCAGCACGGCCGCAAGACAGCCCAAGATAGAAAAACAGCAGCGTGCACTGTGCTCGGCACGGAAAGGCCCCGAGGGAACCCTGGCAAGGTTCTAGGATGAAATCAGAGAGACGATGAAAAAAAGGAATTTAAAACATGTTTGCCAGGTTGGCAAGAAAAACAGCAAGCGCAAATACCCGAAAAGACGCGAGAGTAAGTCTCCTGAGCACAATGTAATAACTGCTAAATATAGCAGGCGGCAGGCCGGCCGCAGATGTGCGGGGAAGCGCAGGACGCGTGTCCGTGTTCTCCCCTCTCCATCTGAAAGCTGCCCAGGCTCGCTGTGCTCAGCTCCCCGTC
This sequence comes from Ploceus nigricollis, assembly GCA_013399945.1. NCBI lineage: Eukaryota > Metazoa > Chordata > Aves > Passeriformes > Ploceidae > Ploceus > Ploceus nigricollis. The sequence goes on along the minus strand of VXBC01000338.1, from coordinate 350,489 downwards.
CCCATCCCCTGCTCCTTGCAGCCCCCGCGGGCACGGCCGCGGAGGGCTCGCTGTGCAGCCGGCACAGGGAACCCCCGAGAGCTTCCCCCGCCCGGGCTCGGCCCCGGCTGCGGCGGGGGCCGCTCTCATCGCCCCGGCACCATCCTCCGCTCCCAAAATAACAGCGCCGCGCCCGGCCCTCCTCGCCGACCTGCCTGCCTTTCTTCCGCATTTTAAAAATATTTCGCTCTATCCCTTTCTACGCCTCTTCTCTATTTCCTACCTTTTTATATTTCTCCCCTTACTCCTCTTTTCCTTTTTTAGCCTTTTTTCTGCTTTTTTTTTTTAATTATTCTTTTCTTCCCACCCCTT
>VXBC01000338.1:285007-350101 GCA_013399945.1 Ploceus nigricollis | reverse complement strand
CGCTCTCCTCCGGCACCTCCCTCTTCTCCCGCCTTCAACCTGTCACTTCTTTCTCTGTAACAGCTGCGTAATGAACCAGAAGGAAAGGCTGAAAAAAATTTAGGAGGCTGGGGAGGTGGTGGTTGGAGGGTGGAGGGGGTAGAGCATCCCTCTTGCAGAGCATCAATAGCACCTCAGTTGTTTTGGGTGCCCGGGGAGGCTGTCCTGGGGGGTCTTGCTTCCTGGGAGAGGCATCCCTAGGTGCTTGTGTTTGGAAAGCCTGAGGAGCTGGTAGCATGAGGCCTTTGGAGAGGGTCCCCCCTTTTAACAGGGGTAAAATGCCTGCCAGACCTGTTACGAGGAAAAGCTGGGGGAGTCAGGGCTGTTCAGCCTGGAGAAGAGAAGGCTCCAGGGAGACCTTCACAGAACAGCTCTGGTTGGAAGGGACCACAGTGGGTCATCTTGTCCGACCTTCCTGCTTAAGCAGGGTCACCCCAGAGCACATGGCACAGGATTGCATCCAGATGGCTCTTGAATACCTTCACTGAGAGGAAACTCCAGACCAGTGCCAGGAAATCTGTTCTGGTCTGCAATCACTGCACAGTGAAGGAGTTCTTCTTCATGTTCAGCCAGAACTTCATGTGCATCGATTTCTGCCCATTGTCTCTTGCTCAGCATCACACTAAGAGCCTGGGTCCCTCCTCTTGACACCCTCCCTTCAGATACTCAAAGACATTGACTGAGTCCCTTCTCAATGGTTTCTTCTCAAGGCTGAACAGGCCCAGCTCCATCAGCCTAAGAGATGTGTTCCTGTTCCTTGATTGTCTTTGTTGCCCTTTGCTGACTCACTCTTGGAGCTCCATGTCCCTCTTGTACTGAGCAGCCCAGAGCAGGACACAGAACTCCAGGGCTGAGTAGAGGGGCGGGATCACCCCCCCATACCTGCTGGCAATGCTCTGGAACATGTTGTCAGAGAAACTGTGGGTGCCCCTCCCTGGAAGTGTTCAAAGCCAAATTGAATGGCACTCCAAGCCACCAGTTCTAGTGAGAGGTGTGTGTCCCTGCCCATGGCAGAGGGGTCGGAACTGGATGGTTTTTGAGGTCCCTTCCAACCCAAACCATTTTATGATTCTATTACCAGACTCCCCCCCAGAATATTGTCCCAGAGAGGGGAGGAATGGTTGCAGCAGCAGATACAGGCCTTGTGCTAAATGCTGACCCCATGGCACAGTGGCAAGTCTGGGAATGAGACCCTATCTTTGGTGGTCAAAGCCACAAGCGAGTAGCCTGCTGCCCGTGGGGCTGTGCAGAGCCCTGATCTCAGTGTTACACAGCACTGCTGCACTTCACCCTGCACAAGGGGCCTCTCCCTCCCCGCAGGCTTTTCTTGTTCTGCATTAATTCTGCTTTCCTGCTAACATTGCCCGGCTTCAGGGTGCCCTGATGCCAGAGTGTTTAAATGGGGAACTCAAGCTGTTGACAGTTTGAAAAGGGAGCCCTGTTTAAGCTGCTCGTTATTCCTGCAGGCAATGTCTGAGAAAGGGGAATACCAGTGGCCTAGAACAATGAATAGCCTATTCCAGCTTTGCTTAGAGTAACAGGATCTTCTTCAGGGCCTGCACAGTCTAAATTGATTTTAGATGTAAATTCCAGAAGCAGAACGGAAAAGCAGATAGGTGGATTTTTTAAAATTGCTTTCCATGGTATGGCAGCGTTTTTTTTAGGTGTAGCAGTTCCATAAAAAATCAATAAAAACTTGCAGTGGAGTTACACATTAAAAATCAATCCAGCTTTTACCTTCTGTGCAAAGAAAGCACACAAACAAATGAATAAAGACAAAGATGCTTTCAAAGAGGTCTGAAACTACTAGTAGAAGAAAAAAAATGAGAATCTGTCCCAGATTAAGCAGCTCTCAGACTATCATTACAATTAATAAGTAGACAAGATGTAGATGCAAAACATTCAATGAATCCCTGACGTTACCCATATCTTCCAATCCAATGCTCATTTGGGTTCCTTCTCATCTCTAAAACCCATCAAATTGAATCAAGCACCAAGGTGTCTCTAGGATGCTTTGAGTTCCCTCATTCACATCCTGCCCTACCTGGGGATGACCAGTTGGTACTAGAGATCAGGTAGGTGGGCTGGTCCTGCCCTCTGACACAGCATCAATGGCTTTGGGAGCTGCCCAGTCCTGCTCTATCACCCAGCTCCTAACAGGAGCCTTAGGTTTTACTGAACTCACGCATCTACAGACAGTACTTGAGACCAGACAGAAATCCCTGACCAGTAGTCTTTCCTTAAGCATTTTATGTAAGTGGAAGTGACTTTCTGTGACTCTTGTATACCCTGGATCCATGGGGGAAACTACAATCATGTGCAGAGTTCTCCAGCTGAAAATCCAGATGTTATAGGTCTTTGTCTTGTAGCACAAGGCTTGGAAGGAACAGCTTCGCCTAAAGGATTCCTGGCTAAACCATTTTTAATCTGTTACTCAAATCCTCTGATCTCTCAAGCAATCTGCCTCAGAGGAATTGCCTTCTCTACTAGAAGTGGTTTTGTAATTCTAATGTTTGCTCACAGTGGTCAGAGAAAACATTTCCTCTCTCTTTGTAGGCGCTTCTAGGTTATCTGAAGATGGTTTCAGTCTTAGTCTTTTCTTCTCTGCATTATATTAATAATTATCTTCTGATCTCTGAATCTTCTTAGCCCTCTTTCTTCAGCTGATGTGGAGTTCCTTGAACCAAGCCCTAAGGCCTTGCTGAGTGAGTTCTGGGAGATTACCCTGGGTATTTGCAGACAACACTCTTGTTCATGTATCTGGATATGAGATCAGAGATTCACAAGAGACATAACATATAGCATAACATGATATGATATTGTTCACTTTCGGGCAGCCTGTGACACATGACGTGCTCCAGGTCCCTGCTGGTAGATCAGCTGTGTACCACAATGTTCCCTACCTTGACCTTGCAGATTTTTTCTGTAGTCATTCCTAGCTGTTCATGCTAAATTGCTTTTTCCAGATTGTATTTCCAGTTTGTCAAGATCACTTGAATTCTAATCCTGCTGTTGATGTTTGTGCAGCCCCTCCCAGGCTGCTGCAATCTCCCAAGGCCTGTCTTGTTCCTGTATGCTTGAGCTGTTCCTAATAAGCTTTATTTAATATTACAGAATGTTTTATTCAGTGCTACTGAACCCCATTGGAGCACTTCAGAGGGGTGGCGGCCACTTTATGTACTAGTGCAGAGAACACCAAGGGCTCGTTGGTATAAAGTCTGAGATGTCCAGGGCTGGTTCACTAAGGCATGAACATGGCTTTAGTCCCACTGGAGAGTTTGTCTTTTGTTCATTTTTTCTTGCTTGGGGTTTTGTTTTGTTTTCAGTTCAAGTTACACTTGCGAGGCAGTGCTGTGTGAATGTGGATGAGTTTATTATTATTTATTATTTATTATTAATCTTGGGTGTGGGTGGGACAGTGAGTCAATAGAGATGCTTGTATTTGTGTGATAAATGGAAGGAAGTATTAGAGCTCTTACAGTTGGGTAATATTTCTTAGATCAAGTATTTTGAGTATTCATCCAGGGCCATATGTGTGCAGTATAGATATGGTTTTGGAGAGGACACCTAACCTGACACAGAAGGAAACCAGATTTAATGGTTCTCCTCTTCACTCAGGCTGTTTTCCTAGATTTTTCAGAAGCTGTGTCTGATCTTGTGTCCTCTTTGTTGATGTGTAATGCCTCTGGCTCAGAGTGTGACTCAGATGCCTGTTGGGACTCTTGTGCCCTTCAGGCTCCATGGGTTAGGCTCAGCTGTGGCTGCCTTCCTTCTCATTCTGCTAAGGCTGTTCCAAACACAACTTACAACTGCTGGGATGCATCCCCCGGAGTGCTGGAGTGAGAGATTGTGCTTTCCCTGCTTTCTTCTTCTTTGGGACCACTGAGCTTCCCCGCTGCATGGCAAAATGTGAGCCCCTCAAATAAAGCAGGCAGAAAGGAAAGAGCCCAGAGCAGCTTGGGAAACATAGAGAGTCTACCAGCATGTACAGCAGCTGCACTGCCATGTGTCTGAGAGAAAAGGTTATAACTTACTCTAACCCTTCAAAAAACCTCTTACCTTAGTCCCTTTGTCTTTTAGGTGGAAGAGGCTTTGCAGAGGATGCTGGAGGGGTGAGATAGCAGAGGAAGTTTCTCCTCATTCCTGTGGCAAGAAGCGATCCTGTTGGCTGTCTGCTGTCCTCAATGGCACACAGGGGAAATCTGTGAGAAGGTGCCACCAAACTGAAACCTGCTTAAGGGGATCAGGATACCAGGGAATGGGACAGAAAAAGGCAGAGAGCAAGCAGTGTGACAGAATAAACACTGCAGGTAAGTAAGTATAAGATGAAGCAGAAGGGTGGCAGGACAGAATGAAATAGGAAAGGAACAAAAATGTGGAATTGTGATAAACTCGTAGGAATTCTGCTGGCAGTGGCATTCAATAAAATATACATTGTTGACTCGGGTGTTTCAAAATCTTTATGCTTGCTTGTGAATTTGGCATCAACAATTTGTCATGTCCCAGTGGAAAGGTCCCACTACAATGTGGAGGGTGGTGGATGGGGGAGCCTCCCCTTTGCTCCCTAGAGCTTTGCTGAGGCTTGGCCAGCTCTGGGACTACCCTGCATGGGAATTCTTTCATACAGCCTTCTGTCGGAGGAATTTAGACTTAGTTCTAAGTCTAAGGAACTTAGACTTAGTTCCTTAGTCTAAGGAACTAAGAAGTTCCTTAACTTCTAAGATTAGCTGCTGCATCATCACAGCTTCAGTTGTCATCGTGTTACCCAGAAAAATGCATGTTTCTCTTTCTGTTTTGAGCTGTCACTGGATTTTGATCTTCTTCCTAGCACCTTCTTTGGTTCCCTGACTCACTCTTCAAAGTCTCTTTGGGGCAGCAGCTCACTCTGTGTGCCCCATGTTATGAACATGGTGGCATTCAGACCATGTACAATGTGAACATTCTATTTACAGCAGCAAACTGCTTTGAAGGAAAACCCTGCATTTCCCAGAAACTGCAGTCCAGCACAACCAGGCCTGATGATTGAGTGCTTTAAAGAATGGCTGGCATCTAAAGCAGTGACAAATAAATCCAAGTGGTGAAGTGAGAGAAACATTGGGGCACATTGTACATAGGAAACAAGCAGGCACTGAGCTGCTGTACAGAAGCACCCCTTTGTCTGAAAAATAATCTTCTCCAGGTGAATTCACTGGGTACCTTTGTGTGGATTCATGTTCCTAGTCCATTTTCCAGGTCCATTTTCTTTGTTTTCCTAAACATTCTTGTGTTTGCTGTCCTGCTTGTTGTTTGCATTGTCCCACTTGATGTTATGTTCTTGAGTCAGATCAGTGGGATACTCCAGAACCTCTGGATGCAGCTGTACTTGAAGACAGAGCAGCTAAGGCATTATTCTCAGGGGACTAGATGCCTTTATTATCCATTGACTTTATGACCTTGGGTGGCTTTAGGGTATTCTCTGATGTCATTATCCCACTGGCTTCAAAGGTACTGTATATCATGTTGAAACTTCCCAACCTGATAAATTCCCTTGATAAGACTGGTGTCTCAAAGCATGAAATGTAACTGATGCAGTTGTATGAGGGCTGAGTGCTGCTGAAACAGAGCTGCCTTGCTTACAGATCTGCTGATGGGTAGAGATCCCCCAAAATGTCCTGGTCAGGGTCCCAGCATGTAAGGCCTCTTCTGTTCCCAGGGAAATCATGGAAGACAAACAACTGCCTTGGCTAATATCTGAAATGCTGAGCTTGTGAGAAGCAGAGGCAGAGGTGCTGGGTACAGGAGTGGCTCAGTATGCTCTAAATTGTGAGGTGCCCTGCAATGTTCGGTCTAGCTCCAACTTTCCATGCTTTATCCTGCTAAAAAGGAGACATTTTTATTACTGGGAACACATACCCTCTGGAAAGCCTGCCCCTCTCCAATTTAAGCATAATTGGTCAAGTTCTGACATGCACCTTCTGCTGTTTGTCTCAGCTCTGCTACATGTGTATGTGGATTAGTTTGGGTTTCTGCTGTGTTGGAGAAGAGAAAGAAGCATAACCTGTACACTGAACAGTCCACAACATTTATGTTCATTCTGAGGGGGAATCTATTCCTGTTCATAGTCAGTTGTCTTGTGCTTTGTTCGAAATACAAAACCATAGCAAACCCCTGGGTGCTTCCCTGGAAGCAGATGAGAAATGAACAGACCAAAAAACCAGAAAAAGCTGCCTATAGGCATTAGTCCAAAGTCTTCTTCTTGGCACTGTCTTTGTTTTCAAAGATCATACATACTTTGGGTTTTTTTAACTAAACTGCTGAGTTTTCTGTTTTTCTGTCATTTTTCTGGTCAGCAAGAAGTCTCAGAGAGGGCAGACCTACACACACCCATGCTGAGTCTTCTCTTATCACACATCCCATCTTTGTCTCTGGCCTGTGATAGTACTGTGATGGCTAAGAAATTATAATTAATTTTTTAATGTGTATTTGGGCAAAGACATGAGTCCAAAGTACTTGAAGTATTACAAGGACTATGTTCTCTTATATTTGCTGCAGGTGGAGAAGGTTTCTTAGCTGCTGGCCTTCCTTGGAGAAGGCCAGAAGACTCTGCATGCCCACGCAATCAGTGATACCATGAGCAGGTCTCCAGCAGAGCCCAAATGCTATTTATCATTGCAGTTTGGAGATGCCAGGGACCACAAAGAGGCATGCTGAGATAAGAGAGTGGGCACTGAGTCCAGTCACCTGAGCTAACAACTATCTACCAGCCCAGCAGCTTTACCCATCTTTCCCTCTGCACGTTACTCAGTCACTCAGCAAATACACTTGTGATTGGTGACAGTGAGCAAAAACTGTTGGGAAATCAGTCAGGAAAGGAAGATAAAAGCTCAGTAACTGGCATCTTTATACCATTTTTCCAGTCTGAATTTGCACACAGTATAACCTAAGCCTCAGGCTGTTTCTGTGAGGTAAAAAGGTGCAATTATGCCTATTTTTTATAGATAAGGAAACTGGTAATACTGATTTGGCCCAGGGGAACAGGAGGCAGAACTAGGAGAACAACCTCCTTTGCTTGCCTCATGGGTTTAGTTTTTAAGTTACCCTGTTCTTACAGGAACCTTTCTGTGAAGCTAATGGCTTTTCACTGCCAACAGGTATAAAAATAAACTTTCAACATCACGTATTTGAAATCCTCTGGCACAAGTTGTGTTCACATGCAAAGTCAATGACTGGGAGACTAGATGTCCAGCTAAATCTAAATCTGTGCTAGGCTATTTAACAGAGTAGGCACACAGCCACTAAGGTTTATGTCTGGACAATTTTTTAATATGTTGGCCTGTCTTCAAGGCAACTTCCTGCTGGGTCATTTGTAGGCTTCCAATTGTTACATGGAATGTTTGCTGTTGCAACAGCCTTATACTAAAGACACCCATTTCTTGTAAACTGAAAAAACAGGCTTGGCAGGATGACCATTGTGCCTCTACAGAAACTTCCCATTAACTCTGGGAAGTGGACACTCCTATGGCTCCTGAACAAGTGGCAGGGGATAAGTGAGCCTGTGCACTTCCTATGATACTCAGAGCCTGGTACTGTTAGTACTGGTGTCTGAGTACTCTCTGTTAAGGTTGAGAGTGCTCCTGAAAAAGCTATGGAAACTTCTGGCTTAGATTTTAATTTTTCTCCTTGTTGGGCCAATGGAAAAAGTCAGGTTAACGTTGGAGGCATAGGACTGAACACCTGCTGCTGAAATGGGTCTATATCTGCACTAGGACAGTGCACACTGCTTGCAAAAATTTATGGCAGAGATCCCTGAATTAGTATTGATCAAGTTAGGATGGGTATCAGAGGCTGTTTGCCCCCTCCCTAACAACAGCATGGGGTTCTTCTCCAGCATTAAACTTGCTTTGTAGCAGTGTTTTTAAGGGACATACTTAGCTTTTGCTTGAAGACTTAAATTAATTAATTGTATTTTCAGTTGTTCTCTATTTCTGCAAGATAAAATTCCTCTGTATATATCCCCTCTCCACATAAGCTCATAATAATGCTGGCATTTAGAAAAAGTTCTCTTTTCTGAACTCTTTGATGCCAGGTTTTTCAGTTAAGTAACCCCTTCCCGTGTGAGTTTAGCAGCTGATCTCAAAGTCCCAGACAATAATGCCTTATAGTTCTAGAGCTGAGTTTTCTTTCTAATTTCCAAGTAGCTCTGAGGTTGTTAAGTCATATAAAATCAGCTAGTTATAAAGGAAGAAGACCATTGGCTAGTCAATAATGTAGCATCTCATAGATTTTTCACTGGTGTAAAGCAGAGATCTCAAGGAGACAGAGTTTGGGAATATTGCAAAAAAGATACAGGGACACAGACTCTGGAGAGAGCACTGATAGAGCACCAGCAATATCAATAAATAGATTGGGAGCTTGTCACTGTTTCTACTGTTTTACTGCCTAACATGTGAAGTGCCTCTGCTGGAAAGGTAGAGGCCTGCACATTAACATCATCATGAAATAAAGAGTGCTTTATTGCTTGGTGGTAGGGAAAAGCAGGCCAGGAAGGTGAGTGCCTCCCTCTGCTCCTGGCTCTCCAAGCCTGCTGCCAAGTCACTGACTACATCTTCTGTTCATTAAAGTGCAGAAAATGTGCAGGAGGTTGCAAGGTGGCTCAAAAAGAAGTCAGAAAGTCAATAACAGTCCTGACATCCCCTCCCTCCATCACAGCAAGGAGCTCTTCTGCAGTGCTAACAATGTAGGCTGGCATAAAATGCTTCCTGAGAGCTTGCTGTGTTGGTGCACTGTCAAACTTCCTCTTTCTTACTCAGGGTGGTGTAATCAGGGCCTTCCAGTAGCTGAAGGGAGCCTGCAAGAAAGAGGAGGAGGGACTTTTTACAAGGACATGTGGCAGCAGGCCACAGGGGAATGGATCCAAACTGAAAGAGAGTAGGTTTAGATTAGACATTAGGATGAAGTTCTTTGCTGTGAGAGTGATGAGGCACTGGCGCAGGTTGCCCAGAGAAGCTGTGGCTGCCCCATCCTTGGAAGTGTTCAAGGCCAGGTTGGATGGAGCCCTGATCAACTTGGTCAAGAGTAAGGTGTCCTTGTCCACAGCATGAGGGTTGGAACTAGGTGATCTTTAAAGTCCCTTGCAACCCAAATCACTCTATGATTGTGTGATTCTATGATTTTGGGGAAAGATCTACGTAACACTTTAAATTTTCAATATATGCATAATTTCACAGGGGTGTTTGTGTAGGATGCTAATATTGTTACTTCCACTTTTTCCCATTATTTACTCCTCAACAGAGACTCGTGGCTCTCTGAGAAGTGTCTGGATCCTTGCAGTGTCTTCATGGCAGTGGACACACCAGTTATGCTGATGAGAAGATTAGGTATAGGGAGATGGAATGACTTGACCAAAGCCAGAAGATCTGTGACTTCTTAAATTATTGCAATCATCTTCAGTCTTCTTGGAAATGTACTATTTTCCCTCCCCTTGGGAATGTGTGTAGAAACGTTACAACCTCATTTCAGCTTTCCAGAGGTGAAATCACGTATCATTTATACCTGATGCAGTTGCCAATGCTCAGAGTGGTTTCCTTGCTGCTTCTGTTTGTTTTGCTGTGAGATTCCTGCTGTGAGCTCTTGAGTCCTTGGAATTATTGGTTTTCCTTTAGTACCTGAGATAAAGGACAATGAGCCGCTTTGATTTGAAAATCCCTAACACGGCTGGAGCCAGGAGGTTCCACCCCCCATTCCACCCCCACCACTCAAGCCAAGTGCCAGGCTCTGCCAGCTCAGCACTGCTGGTGTCACTCTTTCCTGTTCTGCAATGTGCAAACAGCCTGGTGACGTAGCGGGGCAACGCTGTTTGAACAGTGTCTCCAGTCAAGGATTTTTCCAAAATAAATTGGACAGGAATTAATGGATGTGCATTTATGTGAGTGCAGTATTGCACAGCGCAGGTGGGATGGAAAATGCAACTTGTTATGGCAGGAAATGAGGAAGGAACATTTTCTCAGCAAACCTGGCTGGGTGAGCTGGCAGGTGGTGGCAGAGCTGAAAGAGGACAGGCTTTGCAGGACGGGTGGAGCTGGTAAAATCCTGTGAGTGAGCTGTGGAAGAAGATGGTAAAAGGAGGCCCCTGCTATTTTGTCTCACCTACATGATGCTATTTAACACTGATTGCCTGCCTAATGGCTCCCTTCCCACCTTTCTTTTGCTTGTATCAGTCCTCTAGACCCTCTGCCACTTTGCTGTGGAGCAGTTCTCTCTGCCTGGGTGGGCAGACAGCTGCCTCCTCCTGTGAAGCAAATGGAGTGTTTCATCCATCACACATTGGGCAAAATTAGGATCTTCCTCACTTTTTATCACTCAGTTTCATGATTTCCTGCAGATTGCTTCATATTGTCAGATCTGTGGTTTTATCTGTCAGCACCTTCCATGCTCTGCTTTCTCAAAACCCCCTGTGAAATTGACCTATTTTGAACAAATCGCTCTTGAACAGCTTGCTACTGGAGGAAAGAACTCGTGACTTATTTCTCGTGGAATGCTATCCCTTGTGGAGGCTCAAAGTATGTTTGGTGTGTGATTTCCTAGGGCCTGCTTTGAGAAGACCACCTAGGCTGGGACCAGGCACTTTCTCTCCTCCCTGCATAGATGTGGACCATGGTGTTTATTTGCAAGCTAGGCTGGCAGTGATCTCTGGATCTGCAGTCCTTGGACACTGTCTCAAAGTGGGACAGGAATGATTCGTATTTCATCTTGGAGAAATGCCTGATAACTCAAGATTTCTTTGGGATGGATTTTCTGGACTGTCTCAATTGGCCTGTAGCACTGGGGGACCTGGTTCTGGTAAATTAATGAGGCTGGTATATCTCTGAAATATAGGGAACAGAGGATGGAGGAGGAAGATCCTTCAGCACGGTATAAAGAAGAGTGAGACTTCAAGGACTCTGTCTCTGGGAGGATTCCTGATAAAGGAAGTTGAATTGCTGCCTTGAGGGTCTCTCTCTTCCACAGGGAGTTGGTCTGTGCTGTTTGGAGTGTGCCAGCAGTAACACAGGCTTCATTTCTCAGGTGGGGTTTCCTTCACACAGGATTACACCTTCCTCAGTTCTTGCTCTCATCTGAGCACTTGAACCCTGGTGTGGGGCTCCTCTTCCAGAAGACTCTTGCCTTGCTGCCATCACATGGTGGCCAGGCTGAGCTTGGCAGTGGATCCTATTTTCCCCTAAGTCCTGACTGCACACCAGGAGCAGAGAGTACTGTGGTGGTGACTGTGTTTGCTTGAGGCTCATGTTACTCTGCTATGCCCTGGTTGAGGCAGATGTCCCTGAAGCAGCTGTGTGTGTGCATTCCTCCAGAGCTGGCTGTCCCAGTGATACCTTCATGGAGCAAGGTGAAACGGTTCAAGCCCCAAAATATTCTTCTTTCATATGGGCACCTCCTGAATGACCTCTGTTTGTAAAGCAATCCCAGTCAAATGGAAAACCTGACCTCTCCTGGTACGCCCCATTGAAGCGACCAAAACCATTATCAAAAGGTTATGGAGTCAGATTCCTGCTGTATAAAACAAGTGAAATTTTGCTAGAAGCATTGGTGTGAATGGATGTTAAAAAAATAAACAAAGGATTAATTTTCTTTCACAAAAGGAAGGGGTTGAGTTGGTTGGGTTTTTTCCTCAGAAGATTTCATGAAGAAGATTCTCTTTGAGCTGCTCAGCACAGCTAAAGAAGGTAGGAATTTTGCTTGGTCTTTTGATATTTCATGGAAAATACTAATTAGCCCCAATGCTTTAGTCAGCCAGTGTGAAATGCCAGCCAGCCTCTATTTTCTTGTTGATATGGCACCAGTTACTGCAATGTGTAGAAAAATCCCACCCTCCATGTGCTTCCAGGCTGCCCCTCCACAGGGGACTGTGTCCTTGTCCCTGTGTGTCACTGACACAACAGGTCCCATACCTGATTCTGCTGCTGGAGGGGCCCTGCAAGGACAGCAGTAGAATCAGATGATGGGAGAAGAGGAAACAACAGATTTCCCTGCACTTGACATGCACAGTCTGTTGATTAACCATTAATAACTCCTGTACAGACACCAGGTATAACAAGGAAGAGCTACTAAATAACCCAGTGTGTTTTTGCAGGTACATTGCTACCTCTCTAGATAATATTTTACTTCTGGTTTTAAGCTTTTGCTGTCCTTGCATGATGTTAAACTGGAATAATCTGTTCTCTTCAGAACAGAAAGGATTCAGGAAAGGATGCCTAAGAAATCCCAGGAATCAAGTTAACAAAAATACTTTCATTTTCAATTCCCAGAAACTCTGCCCTCGCACAGAGCTTTGCTATATGCCACTGGCACAGCAGCCCCAAAACACATGCTTCAGTGAGAAATCGGGTTTTGGAAAATGTGCAGGAAATGGCACTGGGTACTGAAGTCCTCAGCTCGCCTGTAAAGCTGACCCAGGGGGCAGCAGCCGTGAAATTTTCTTTTCCCTTTGCTGCCAATGTACCTTGGCTCTGACCCGGGAAAACCTCTATGAGAGGGGTAAAATTCAGGTCACGGCTTGGCAAGCCCTTCGTTGCATCAGGACTTTGGTTTCCAGGGTCTCTCTGGGCAAAGCTTAACCTCCCACACGTAGATGAGGCACCCTTTGGTAACGGGACTGTTGTGCAAAAACAGGCAATGTGACATTTCCTTGAACCCTTGGTTCCCTTTGATCAGCAGGTCTCTCTACAAGGAGCTGACATTGGAAAGGGGGTTAGAAATCTGAGCAAGAAATGAAGAAAAGCTGCTCCAGGGGCTGGGAAAACTATGCTGCTGCTGTCTGAAATAGAAGCAAATACTCTGGATGTGGTTAGATTAATTTCTGGGGTTCACAATTTGTATACATAATGAGCGGATAATAATCCATGGGGGTATATGTAGAAGTTAGGGGCAGCTTCATGCATTAGGAAAGTCAAGACAAATGGCTTGGTAAAGGCAGAAGGAATTTCCATTAATGGAATGGGTGTGTGGTCCATCAGAAGGAGAAAGAGTGGGCTGGGATAGGGGAAGGAGGAATCCTGCAAATAGCCACAAATGCAGCATCTCAGTGGTGCAGGCCAGCAGCGTCCTCTGGCAAACGAGTGTGCAAAGCTGTCTCCTGGGGCTAGTAAGTACAGCAGGGCATGGCCCCTTCACAGCCAGCCTTACCCTGCGAGTCACCACCCCTCAGGACTTTCCAGGCGAAAGGGCGCTGGGAACAGCAGCTTTGGCCAGCATGTCAGGGCTTCATGGGATTACTTATTCACTGTGTTCCTGGAACAGTTCCAGGCCTCCCAGCTCTGCCACCGGCGTACAAATTCATCAAGTACCCACAAGGCTCACGATCCCCAGAGGCAAGGGCAGACTGTAGGACGGTGATTCATATTACAAATCAGTGTCTCCAAAGGAGGGCTTGGGAAGACCGAACCGGATCCTTGTCCCTTCCACCTCCCCGGCGCTCATCGGGGTGATTACGGCAGCAGCCGCACTCTGGATGGATTTCATTGCCGGGGCCATCGGAGGTAAATACATTAATTAGTGCTTGTTGACCAAAGCAGATAGCTGTGTTTCCTTCTTGTTCAGCTGAAGAGCAGGTCTCAATAGCAGGGCTGAGAGTCTTTCAATGGAGGCTGCTTGTTAAAAGCGTGTTTTTGCCTTGTTAAGTGGGAAATGTCATCAGAGCAGGTTCACAGAGCTGCTGGAGAGGCAGTGCTGCAGCTTGGTCAGCTGAGGTCATTGCCTGCAATCTCCTGAGTCTGATTGCAGTGGGACAGGGTAGAACTCTAATAGGAAGAGACAGAGTGTAATAGGTTTTGTGCAGATACAAACTGGCTTGGATAGCCCTGACAGTGACACTCTCACGTGTCTGGCATCTAGGGGTCCCAGCAGGCTGCTGGGATGGTGGCTCTGGGGAGCTGAGGGTGTGGTTTGTGAGACAGGAGGGGAGGAAGCACGGTGTTCTTATTGCATTCAGAATGTCTGGATGAAGGACCTTTGCACTATCTTAGGTATGTATTTGCAGTTGTGATGGTGATCTCAGTGCAGGCGAGCCAGGCAGCAGGCTTTGATCTGGGAGAAAGTAGGTTAGCTGTATATAAAAAAAGTAACAGGAGAGAAGTGTGATTAAATTCTAGACATTTTTAGAGCATGTGCTGCTCAAACCCATCTTTGTTTTAAACAACGAAATGTACCCATCGGTCTCAGTTCTTTGCTGAAATCTTGTTAGAGTTAGTGGACTATACAAGATAATNTTTTTAAAAAAAAATATATATATGATATATACCAATAAATACCACGAGAAAAGCCTTTGGGTCACCACAGACAGAAAGGCCAGGTAAACCTACCATGTGGCTGAGACATCCAGCCCAAGCCTGCATGACAGACCTCACTTTGACATTCACTGAAATTTGGCATTTTCCCTCAGCAGGAACAAACAGCCTGTGGTCCTGCTGCAGATGTGTTTGTCCTGGGAAGGACCATGCTGAGTCTTACCCTGCCCATTAATTGCTCATCACCCAGTATGTGCAAGTGGGGTGAGGTTTGGCATCTCAGCAGCATCCAGCCCTGGAGGTGCCTGTTGTGCCTATGCTTGGGGTGTTGGTCTTCCAGGGGTGTTGGGAGACCCTTCATGGGAGAGGAGGGTATAATCAGCCCCACCATGATAGCTTGTCTTTCTCCTCCTGTTTCCCTTCTCACTTCAGAGCACCCTGTGGAGAAGGAAGCCCTGTCCTAGGGCTGGCAGCAGGATGTCCATCCCAGAAGGATTAACCAAACCTCCTCTCAGACTTCATGTTCATGGTGGGGCAGAGATGATTGCGTTTGTTGCTTGGACTCCTTTGCTTTTTTAGCACAGTTTGAGACAGGTCACTTAAGGACAAACTTCTTTTGCAAGGGAACATGGAGAGCTGAAAACAGAGTTTGAATATGGTCATAAACCTTGGTTTTCTGTCCTGGCTCCCATGCAAAGCCAGGATTTGTGCTGTGACCCCCTGTCCAGGCTCCAGCATCTTGTTCTGCCCAGCCATGCAGCAAGAATCTCCCCTGTGTGCCCTGGACACAGGCTCAACCTGGGGGGATGCAGGCTGTGGAGATCCAGCTGGGACCAGAAAAGCCTTTGCTTGTTGTAAGGCACTTCACTGACCTCAGCGTGTCAGAGAGCAAGATTTTCCAACCTGTCCTCTATGTCCAGCTCAGAGCTTTTCTGGGAGGGATACTGCAACTTCTCACTGGCTGGCAGAGGTGGGAGCTTGCCCATAGACACATGGGAGGTACCTGGGCAGGGCTTCAGGGCCATCATCCTTCCCCTCAGATGGGACAGCTCCTGGGGTTGGACATCTATCCTGCAAGAACTGGGATGGTTTTGGTTCTGAACTTGTTTTGGGGTTTATGTTTGCTAGAGCTGAAGCAGTTTTCATGTTCCTAAGGAGTCTGTGAACCCAGCTAAGGCGCATCAAGCAAGTTGAGGCGACATTAAAAAGAAGAGTTTCTGTTTAGTAAATTACATTCTTGTGACCTAGATCTATTTTCAGAGTGTCTTGGAGAAAGCATGGCTTATAAGCACCTCTGAAAAACAGCAGAGGTCATGCCCATTCAAATTCCAGCCTTTGCCTGCACAAATACTGTGCATCACCTCTGGGCAATGGATTCTGTGGCAATGAGATAAAAAACTCAGCATCTTCAGCCCATCTGCTATGGCTCCAGATAGAAAAAACATGAGAGAAACATGCTTAGTGACTGTGGAGACTTTATACAACCAGCAAACGTGGCTGGATGTTTTAGGAAGCAGTCCTTCCTGACCAGTGAAATTGAGCAGGAGGTTGGACTAGAGACCTCCTGAGGTCCCTTCTGACTAGAATTTTCCTATGATCCCATGCACGCTTTCTAGCCCTGCTACAGCAGCAGCCTGGGCCATGGCAGGGGATGGGGATTGATGGCTGGGGCTGGTGATGACTGCAGGATGACTTGACTCTTATGTCAGGAGTAAAGATTTGGGGAAGCGAAGCTGAGGTTTACCCAGCGGTGGTAGTGCAGCAGGGTCTGCAGCAGGACTCGGCTTTTCCACGGCTGGGAGGTTACATGGAGACCAAGGGCAGATAAAATAATCCCCCTATAGAAGGAACATGCTGTCTCCTTACAGCTAAAGCAGCTCCTGCTAGGGCATGGGACTGAATGAAGCTCAGCTTGCTCAGGGCCTGGGGCACTGATGTTCCCAACTCTGAACAAAACAAAGGTTTTTGAAAGTTGCTGTCTGCTCATCCAGTGCATGGACAATGATCCCTGCTTCTCCCTGGGTGTCTCAGCCAAGGTTTTGCAGCCTGGTGGGCTCTGTACATCTGCCACTTGCTCCCCTGTGATTGCCATCCCACCAGAATCTCTCCTTATTTGAGTTGCTTGCTCAGAGTGACCTGACTTGTGCAGGGACTGTGAGTGATCCATTTTGTGCACTCCATGTGTGTAGGGGATGCTGCAAGCTCTGCTCAATACGTGGGAATATCTCAGATAAAGGAGGTATAAAAATGGCTCACTAAAATAAAAAGAAGGTAATTCCCCTGGTTTTGCTCTTTATTTTTGTCACAGCTGATGCAGTGTTACTCAGCAGGAGTCCCACAGGAACCCTCTCCTGTATGCCCACTGTTCATTGCTGGCCTTCTTTGATTTTGCTGCGCAAACAGGGCATGTGTGGGTCATGCTATCTTAGTCCCAGGCTATTTATATCGTGTGACAGTGTGCAGAGCCCTCATTCCTCAGCCTTTGATAGACTTGGCCGAGCTCCTCAGCTCTGACAACTGCTTGGAGTGCTTTGTGCCCCTAAGTAGTGCAGTTCATGGCAGGTTGGGTTATTTGGAGGTTTGGGGAATTCACATATTTGCTGGGAGCAGTGAAAAATTTGCTTTTATGGTCTCCTCCCAAGTGGAGATGTTTGATCCTTACTGGAACCAAGTTCATGGAAGCCTTTAGGGCTGAAACAGTCTGTTTTGGGCAACCTACTGGGCTGCTGTCTTTGTATCTTATCGTGTGAACAGGTGATTTCTCCAGAAGGGAGGTCAGTTCTTGTCAAACACTGACCCAAATCATCCTTGGTATGTGATCTGCATGAGCCAGAGCTCCTACCTTCCTCATCCAGTGGAGTGAGCCAGGACTCAGCTGTGCATGGTGCCCCTGTGTCACCAGCATCTGGTCAGCCTATGCCCATCTCCTCTAAGGTTCAGGAATTCTGAAAACAATGAGATGTGTCAAACCCTCCCGGCTGAGATGGGGCGCTTGGGCTGGGGGACTGCAGCTGTGAGGTCAGCACTGTCCTGCTGGCACTGACTCCTGTGCTGCTCTTCCCTGGCTGGCAGTGTCCGTGTTTGCTCTGGCCGGTGGCCGGGAACCTGGGGCAGCACAGCTGTCCCCAGATGACTTTGTGCATTGTCACTCTCTGCTTGGACCTAAGCCATTGCTTCTCCAAGCCATATTATTGCCTGTGTATTCCCCCTTGCCCTCTCTCTTCCATCACTGTCTCTCTTCCATCTAGGCCCTTTTCCCCCCTTCATTGCTGTTTATCTGGTGTCAGATTTGATAGAGGTTTTTGAAGAATAAACCTCAATTTTCTGCAAGAAAGATGGTGTTGGTTGTTTTCCTCTGAGTAATGCACTTTGGGATTGTCTCCTGGTGACTCTCAACAGCAGCTGCTACTTTTCTCCAGAACATGGGAGAGCTTTCCAGAGCTCTCAAGCAGCCATGTAATCATAAGTGAATATGCCCACACCAACTAACATATTTTTAAGTAGCTTGGGTTTTAATTTTTCTTTTTTAAAGAAGAAGTCAGTGAGAGGCAGTTTTCAATAGGTGAGCCACCAGATGAATGCCTGACTGCCTGGTGGGCTCATCCAGCACTTCTATGAACTTGATCTCTGCCTAAATAACTCAAGTGGATATAGCTCCATTGTTCTCCAGCCTGATTTCCTCTCAGGTGACTTGGCAGGTGATGTACTGGGAGGAAGTTTGCTGGTCAGCACCTTTATTACCTGCTAGCACTTAGCTCAGAGCTGAGAAATTCAGTGAGGTGAGATCTATTTGTTATTGCAACAGAGGGAAATCCGTGTTGGAGCTCTTTAGCCCTCCTTACTTGCCATTAAGGCAGCAGCTTTGTCTCAGAGGATTAATAGATATCCAGCGGCTATTTTAAGGCTCTAGGAGTGAGCGTGGGTGTTGCTAGAGGATTGACACCGGCCCGGGGGTGATGCTCCGCCGGCCGTGAGGGGCGGGCTCGGCAGCCGCTGCCTCTGGACACTCCCAGCGCTAATCCCTCCCTGCCCCAAATCCCGCCGAGCCCTGAAAGCCAAAATTGCTCCAGACTGTGTGAGTGGGGATGCTTTGTACCTCACGTGAGGATGCTTGCTCATAGTTCAAAGATGCTTTAGTGCCTAAGCTGAGAGGGGAAACAAATACAGCCCAGTATCCTCCCTTCATCCTTCGTGGGGCAGTGCTCTCAGTGTCTCTCCCTGTCTCATCTTGCTCCATCTTGTTCCTCCCTGATAAGTTTCCCATACTCTGTTTCCTCCTCTGGGTGAGCCTTGGTCACACAGAGAAATGTGCATTTTTCTCTGTCATTCATGGCTCAGACGTCATTACTGGAGCTCAAGAAGTCTGGTGCCAGGCACAGCTGGGCTCTAGAGCTGTTTTCTGCTATTGCCCAGTGCCCTTCTGTGATGGGTGAAAAGGTCTGTTGTGACATGTGCTGTTAAACATCCCAAATATATTCTCTGTTTCAGGTGGTCTAAGCACAGCTGTGGGTTATCCACTGGACACAGTAAAGGTACCTGTTGGAGCTTTATTTCTTGACTATAGAACAAAAAAGAAGAAGCCCTTTTGTTTTCCCCCTCCTTTTCAGAAAAATAGTCCCATGATAATACTTACTCTGCAATACATCATATCTCACTGTATTTGGTTGTGTTTGTCTCTAACAAAAAAAAATTTGTTTGCTCATGTTATCATTTTATGGTTAATCATCTGGTTTGCTACTATGGCATTTGTTGTTTTATTTATTTTAATATTATATCTGCATTTTAAAGTTGTCCCTGTATTCCTAGGTGAGAATTCAGACTGAGAGCCACTACAGAGGATTTTGGCACTGTGTTCAGGAAACATACAGGACAGAAAAGGTAGGTCGGTATTGCTGCTGCCAATTGCAGATGCCTTGTTTCAGAGCAGCAGAGCTGCCTCTGTCACTTTGGGGAGGAGGGGCACCAGCTGCATACAAGCACCAGTTGGGAGAGGGCTCAGGGTGAAATTTAGCTTTGCTGATGAGCTGTAAGGTTCAGTAATAAGTTTTGACTCAGCAATGTACAGCCAGTGCATTTGAGCAGATGCTTTCCCATGCCATTCACCCTTAAAAGTCGCCTTTCTCCTCTGTTTCCCTCGAGGTCCGCGGATTTTACAAAGGCGTGACTGCTTCGGTCCTCGCTGTATCAGCGGTTTCCTCTGTTTCCTTTGGCACATACAGAAACTTCCTCGGTGCCCTCTGCAAGCTGCGATACGGGGCTGCAGATGCCAAGCCGTCCGAGCTGGATGTTTCCCTTGCCGGAGCTGCTGCCGGCGCTGCCCGGGTGGGTAAACAGCACGCAGGGAAAGCACAAGAGATCTCCTTGTTCACAAACACAGGCGGCTGGGAAAGCAGGGAATGTTTTTTCGGTCCGGGAGGCCACAGGGGAGCCTGCAACACGTCTGGTGGGTTTGTTTTTGCAGGGGAGGTCATGCTCTGCCCTCGCTGCCCCTTCAGTGGTCGGCTCCGTGGCGTGGCCGAGTCCTGCTGGGCAGCTCCTGCTGGGTGTGGGTCGGAGCGCCAGAACGCTCAGGAACGTGCCACTAACATGACACAGACCTTGGCAGCAAACACAGAACGAGGAGGAAAACACAGCATAGGCAGCAAACTCCCCGAGTGGCTGCGGCGGTGTGTTTGTGTAAGACAGACCTAACTCGAGTCAAAGCACGGGTCGCTGCTTTCCCAGCGGCTGCACAAGCGTCGCTGCAGGAGCGGGCAGAGCACAGCGCTGCCTTGCCAGGATTAAAACCCAGCGGGTACCACTGGGAAGTGGTGCTGCCTGGCAAACCTGCAGGATCCTCGGGCAGGGGGGCGAGGCTGGGTCCAGGAGCAGTTTCCTACAAGCAGATGAGGGTGAGCATCCACAGGTGCTGTGAATATGGTGGAGGTCATCCCATCACGCATATGGCGTGCTGGGCAGAAACGTGTGCCTGGTCACAATCCTCTTACAGAGCAGTCCAAATGGTCAGGTTTCTAGGTGTTTCCTAGCTGTCAGTGACTCAACATGGGCTAAATTTTTGTAGTCTGAATGGTCTTGGTTAAAA
This sequence comes from Ploceus nigricollis, assembly GCA_013399945.1. Lineage (NCBI taxonomy): Eukaryota > Metazoa > Chordata > Aves > Passeriformes > Ploceidae > Ploceus > Ploceus nigricollis. The sequence continues at coordinate 329,719 of VXBC01000338.1, read as the reverse complement.
TACAGATACAAATAAGAGCCCTGATGTATGCTTCCCTGTGGCTGAGGACATCCCTCTTTCCACACCCATCTAGTTTAGCAAGTAGTTACAGGTATTTAATATCCTGTGTTGATTCTGCCTTGCCTTCCTCTCTGCCCAGTGCAGCTCACACACGTGTCCTGCTGCTGCTGAGTGGAACAGCACCGGCAGAGGGGAGGAGGCTGGAGCTTGCTGGAGCTCACAGACAATACTATTGCCTGAAAAGCTGGGAGACAAGAATTCACAGGAGGGAGATCAAAACACTGTTTGACTGTGAGGGTTAAAATGCCCTTCTCTGGTGTTGCAGGTTGTGTTGACAAACCCTAGTGAAGTGGCTAAAGTTCGGATGCAGACTCAGAGGAACCCACACCCTTCCACCACACATCAGCCTGTTTCCAAGCCAAAGTACCGAGGGTCTCTGCACTGTCTGAAGGTTATCATCAAGGAGGAAGGTTTTGGGGGTCTCTACAAGGGCTGTTCTGCATTACTCTGCAGGGATTGCTCTGCTTCTGCAATATATTTCCTTTCCTATTCTGTGCTGTGCGACTGGCTCACACCAGATGGGAGAAATAAACCAGGTAGGTATTGGAAAGCATCTGGCATTACCTGCAAATATGGCTTATTTAGTCCCACACTACGAGGGAAACCAGACTCTAGGCAGACATCACCCAGCACCCATAAAATCTCACCCAGATCCTCATGAGAGTGAGGTTTTGGCCCCAGGTCTAGTGCCAGCAGCCTGCATGTGAGGGCTTCACTGTCCCGACCTTGTCCCTAAGCAGCTCCTCCTCTTCCTGCAGGAGGGGTTCTTACCACACACTCTGGTGCCTCAAATGTGCATATGAAATCCTGTTAATGTGAAAACAGGATAACATGAAATTAAATATGGACAAAGATCCTGGGAGCCATCATGGAGTTCAGACAAGGGTCAGTCCAGAGCTTGAATATGAAGTCCAGGTGGAGAAGGTAAAGATACTTCAGGTTCTTAGTTGTGATTTGGCTCCAAAAAGCAACTATCCACTTTGAGAAAAGATTGAATAGGTAAGATTCAGCAAAAGAGCTGAACTATAAAATTAGAGAATTATAAAAATTAGATCCATCTGAAGAGGGTGTGAGCGCTCTCAGTCTGTACCACATCTAGTTCACATAGTGTTCAAAGTGTCACGTGTGCAAAAATTCTCTGAGATCACTGGAAACGCACAACTGCGAGAGCTGCACAAAATAACTCCCAAAAACATGGAAGTTACCAAAGTTTGTTGTCAAATCTGAGATGGCAAGTGAACTGCCCTTCTGTCTTCACTCTCTCCTGCAGGCTTCCTCGTTGTGCTGCTTTCTGGTGGTTTTGCTGGAGTCCTGGCCTGGGGATTAGCTACTCCCATGGATGTCATCAAATCACGCATGCAAACAGATGAATCAGACCAGCACAAGTACAAAGGCCTGATCCACTGTGTGAGGGAAAGTGTGAGAAAGGAGGGGGCAAAAGTGCTTTTCAAAGGACTGGGTCTAAACTGCATTCGTGCCTTTCCCGTGAACATGGTAGTGTTTGTAACATATGAAGGTGTACTGAGATTTACAGATCATTATATAAACAAAAAATAGCTTGTTCCATTCTGTCCAAAGTGTATTTTATTTATTTATTTATTTTGTAAGACAACAGCCACAAACAACTATTGAATTGATGGACAGCATAAGAAGCATGGGCATTTCAGCCCAAAGCTGACAATTGATGGCTTTGTTTTATTCTTACAGGATTACAAACTCATCAGGGAGCCTCGGCTTCATATAAAACCTCCCTTTTATCTCATTAAGGTATTTAGACTGTAGCTGCCACTTAGGCCCTTGAAACATTTGTGAATTTTTATGTTCTAATAAGTTGTTTGTCTGATCAGGGATTTTGGTAAATCAAGTAATTTTTTTCTACTGGCACAGAAAATGATCCTCACAACCAAAGGAAGAGCTGGGGGGAGTTTGTGTAAGGTTTAACACTCTCCAGCATGTGCTCTTTACATGCTATGCCTGCACTGCATTCACCGAGTGACTCACATATCTGTGCTTTGGGCTGCAGCCTCCCCTTCCCAGCCGTAATTTTCCCAAAGCACTCTCCAATTATACTCCCTTGGCAGCAGCTGAAGCAGGAACGTCCTTTCTTTTCCCCACTGCTCTGTAATGAGTGGCAGACACGGTCTGTTTACATAACTGCGCGAATGGTCTCGCTGCAGCGCCAGGCGCGCTCCCCGGCAGGCCCGTGTGGTTCCCTCCCGGAGCCCCACACAGCACCAGCCCTCTCCGCAGGCCATGGAGCAGCGGCTCTCCCAGCTTGGCACAGCTTTGGAGGCAATCTGTTCTCATCCTGGAGCGAGGGCAGGAATAGATGCAAAGCCTCTTTGCTTGGCGAAGGAAAGGCTGCCATAAGATCTGTGCACTGGCGGGGTTAGGCAAGTTAGAAGAGAGTTGCAAAGTTGTAGAGCATAATCAGGATTCCCAGCTTTTAAAAGTGCATCTTCTCCCTTTAAATGGTGCTGTTAGGAGCAGCTAAATGTATTTTGCCAAAGGTGCATTTTGAAAGAATTTCAGACTTTTCTATTACTTCTTTCTCATCTTCCTACTACTTATTTTTCATTACTTTTTCCTACTTTTTTCATGAAAATGTCAGTTGAAAAACCAGTGCCCATGCTAATCCTTCAGAAGAAAAATCCCTAAACCCAGAAATGTTAGTTTGCTTATTCTGCCTCACAGGCAACATAGATGCTTCTGGTTTAATCCCTGGATGATGACACTTGAAGCATTCTGGATCCAACCTCTCAGATTCTGCTAAAAATGTTTTTATTGGAGGGAAAGGGGAATACTGTATTTTAAAAGGAGTTCTCATATTTAGGACCCTTCTGGTCAGCAGTCAGTCTCACCAGTTGATGACATGGCTTTACTACACTGACTGCAGTTTTGCAGCAGACAGGACTTGTCAGCTGCCTTTGACATACAGAAAGAACTACAACAAGTGTAAAGAATTCAGGTGCTCCTAGACAAGAATAAAGGGAACCTCTTCTACCCCACACAGAGACCACTAAAAAGCCCCACAACTCCTCCTGAATTCTAAGCCTTCAACTGACCTTTTAAACACATTCACAGCCATGCTATCATATCAAAGAAGCACCTGAATTCTTTCAAGGGTCTACCCAGCTCTTGCAGCTGGTCCCAGAGCAGGGTGAAGAGACCAGGCTGGTGCACACTATGTCCCCTTAAGGGGAGTGAAATGAAAGATCCAACACTAAACTGGATTCTCTCCAAAATGCTTTATCGCCTCAGCAACCTACCACCCTGGTGACAGCTTTAGGTGTAAGCACCAAACTTCCTTTAGTCAGAAAGTCCTTAAAACAGAAGATTTAATTATGTCCTTGAGGTTTGGAATTCCTTTTTAGAGTCTACTACCCTCACCTCTTTCTACAAGGGATGTGTTTAACTGGGTGGTGATTTATCCCTGCTCTGCCTGGATGTTTGGAATCATACTCCTTTATGCCATGTCTCAGCCAACCTTGTTCTCAGGCATTACATTCTCTGAACTGAGACAGTGAAAGAATGCCTGCAAAACAGACTAAACAGCCATTTATTGTTAGGCAGCACTGATACCATTCATGGTCAGCCCAAGGTTTGAATATTAAATAGCCCATCTTTCCCAGTATGCTCATGCACTCAGATAACTAAAAATGTCTCCTCCTGTGGGTGTAACTGAAATACAGCTGATTCCAAGGGAGAGAAATTACAGAGGAATTGTAAATATGAGTGGGAATAACTGCAGAAGCCAATGCAAGGGGCTGAGAACTCTAAGCCTTGGGGTGTTCAGCACCACATACAAGCAGGCTCTCATGTCATCTGAACAAATGCTCCAGGCAGCTTATTTCAGGAAGGTAAGGGCTTCGCAATCCATCCTGTTCAGAACCCTCTACTGGGAAAAAAAACATCTACACAGTGTGTGGGTGACAACCTGAGGAAGAACTCGCTGCTGATACAAACAGCAACAGGTACAGGAACTGACTGCATGAGTGCTGTAAACACAGGCACATAAATTTGAACCAATTTTTGTTTACTGACAGGACACATATTATGTACTTCACTACACACACCCCAAACTGGGTGTTCAGCTTCTGGTTTTCAGCACTTGACTGCTTTATTTTCTGATTTGTGCTATCTTGACCTTTAGCTACTCTAATGATCACAGAACTATTTATTTTGATAAACTACCTAGCTGAAGGCCAACCAACAGAAAAAAGGTACCACATTTGCTGTGCTGATATTGGGTTTGCTTTGCTATATTGACTGCAGCTTGTCATACAGATAATTTCTTTCAGCAACAAAGTTGTTGGCCTTGAGGAAAAAAACTCTTAGAAGTAACACTCAGGATCAGGTTCCATGTTGCTGACAGTTCCTGTTTGCTCTGACAATGCTCATGAATATCCAGGCAGGTTTCAGCTTTTCTCTTGGTGATTGTGGAAGCACTGTGGGAAGCTATTCAGAATCTGTGCTTTTGGACAGAAATTGTGAGCACCATGTTTCCACTTAAGCACCAGTTTACACCAAACTCACTGAGCTGTCACTGTGAACAGGTCTCATTGACCTTCCCCCATCCCAGAGCTGGCTGCTGTGTGCAGGGACATCCAACATTCAGTCTGGCTTGGAACCAGGTCATCTCTGGACAACTGACCCTTACTAGCTCAGTCTGGGAGCAGTCTGAAGTCTACCTAGAAGGGGATTCTCAGGCACCCTGACCCAACACTTCAAAACAAGGACCAGCTACATCAGATGACAAATCAACACCTAAAAAGGTAGGAAGAGAGGTCAAAACCAGAGTAATGGTAATTTAAGGCTTAAAAAAAAAAGTAAAACAAAAGAAGTTTGATACAGACTTTTATCTACATTTTTATTACAGTGACATGGACAAAATGAGCAAATTGAAAAAAATGTAATGAACAATGTCTGATAACATTTCAGTGTGTTTTTGAAAACTGCCTTGTTTTGACCTTTAAAATGACCCCTGGGACATGAACCATAATTACAATAGAGTCATGAATTCTCCAAGAATCCTCTGAGAAACTGTACCATCTCAGAAGCATGCTGGTATGAATTCCTAAGAGGACTTGAAAACAGTGCTTGTTCAGCAAACAAATACTAAATAGTTTTACTATCACTTTCCTTTCTAGAGCTTTCAAAACATATTTCAGTTGTTGTTATAAAATAATCCATCTGCTTATCTAGAATATGGCACTGTTTCTCCTGCAGCATCTTTCCCTTTGCTGAATAACAAAATTGATTCTCAGCTAATGAAATAAATCTAGCAGAACAAATCTGCATATATTTTAAATAATATATTTGCATTATAAGTTTGTAAAAGCACTTTTAAAGTCAATTTAAGGCTTATCTTTTATGTATGGCTTAAAGATGACAAAGAGTAGACTGCAAGAAGAGGAAGGTCATCATTAAAGTCTAAAATAATTAAGACTTAGCTTATTTATTACTGGATTTGAGAAGCTGCTTTTTTCCCCTAAGAATTGCTCCACTACTTGTAGGAAAAAAAAAAAAGTTTTTCTACTCATTGTTAAGCCCTTGCTGGCACTGAGATGCTTTGCCTGTGGGTTATGGAGACAGTCTCTGGGAAACGTTTTCACTAATTCACTGAAGTCAATGGCATTAGATTAGAAATGTCAGCTCACATGAACTGTAAAGAAAAAGACAAAAGCTAAATCTTGCTATTTCCAGCACAAGTATGAAACTCGTGCAATATGCTTAGGTTTGCTTTGCACTTCTTCCTTTTCCTTGGTTCCTTGAACAAACATAACCAGGTTAACCCACCTGTGTTATCTACATCAAATAAAACCACCTTTGCTAAGACTATACCTGGGCTAGCAATTTTCTATTCTACACAAGACAGATCTAACAGTTTGCACTCAGCACTGTTCAGATCAAAACAAATAGCTAATAATTTGGATTTTTCTTCCAGGAATCATAGTGAAGACATTGAAGTTCTTTTGAAGAAAGGAGATAATTAAATATTACATGAGGTATTTTAACAAAATATATTTTCTCACTGGAATACATCCTAAAATAAATATCCCTAGTTTAAACCTCCTGGTGCAGTGAAAGAGAACAGACAGGAGTAGAAGTATCCCTGTGTCCAGTGTGACTTCAATTTTCACATCATGATTTAACACTTGTTATTTATACCTAGAAACTAATATTTGCATTTCTATACTATCTTCCACCTGAGAATATCAAGGACCTGACAATTTCCTGATGACCTCCTCCTTCCAGAGGCACTCAGATCAGGTAAAAAGCTCCAGAAAAAAAGTACAGTGAGATTTCTGCAACTTGCCCAATGTCAAAGAGGAAGGTGATAGCAAGACAAGTCTGATATTCTTTCTCCAGTGTTCAACTCATAGATGTCCACTCTTTCTGTATTGATCCCACTTTGTAACATAACATTCACTACTTTTTTGTGTGCATGTTCTCAGCAGCCCAAGAAGACATACAATCTAGTAAACCAAGGTACATAGTACAAAAGAAAATGGAGCTACTATTTATTACTTTGAGATATGACCTCTTACCAACATATTTAAAACAATTTCCAAGTTAGCCTTTATCATCAAATGGAAGTTTTATTTATAGTTTCAACATGAAATACATTAAAATACAATGTTGGGCTGACATACATGCTTTTCTGCAAGACTGATCAATTCTGTCTTGCATATTCTGATTTTAAATAGATACAAGTCCTATTTTAAACTTTTTCTGTACTCTGCTGTTCATGATAATTTACTCATTATTTATAAAGGACCAGTTACAGGCTGTACATAACTAGGGAGTGATGACACACAACAGAAGACAACAATTACTGGGCTGTGGATTGTGAAGTGCTAAGGTACATATACACTTCTTCAAAATTCAAAAGCCAGCTTCCTTGGAGTCATGAACTGCTTCACGATTTCATCTGTGACCTGCTTCCTTCTCTCTTGATGAGCTGCTACCAAGGGCTGCATTGTTTCAATAAGTACCTTCTTCAGCTCCCCCGTGAGCAATTCCCCACTGGTGTAGGCCTGTCAAGAAAACGTTGGTTGCTGAACATGGTGCCATTCACAAAAAGACTCAGTGATCAGTATTTCTTTAAAAGACAGATTTGGATTACTTAAAAGTAAGTACATGCCTTAGAAGATTATCTGGAATCACACTAAAAATGCAACTTGCAGAGTTGATTGTTGCCTGTTAAAACATTAAGGCAGCTGGCAAACTTCGTATGTGACAAGTTATTATAAGGACTGAATAAACTACATTCACTGGTTTAATTAGGAAACTTCCTACTTGCAGGAAACTGCAATTTTCCTCCCCAGAATCCCAGTTCAAATAAACAGTCTAAGCCTTTTTTTTTTTTTCAATAACAGGTACAAATTCTCATATTCTTCTCTCATTGCATTTGGTAAGAGACTAGATGTGATTAAAATATCCTTTTTATAGCAAAGACACTCAGAATCTATGTTCACACTGCAGTCATATTCAGAGTTGGTAATCCATTCCATTGCTCAATACTGAAATGCTTTAGCTTAGAAGCACAGGCCAACAGTTTATTGGTTCAGCCACATTTAGCAACCATGGCTGGGACAGTTCAGCTGTCTTTGAAATGACAATAAACATGATTACCTCCCCTCATCATCAAGCCATTTGTAATACCTGTTCAATGTATAAATGCTGCTGATGTTCACTCAGCAAGAGTAAAATACATTAACAAGAAAAAATGGAATTGCAATTTCAGCGGTGTGGTTTGAGGTGTGTATGTTATTTTTTGCTTGTTAGTTTGCTATAAAAACACCAACACTACTTTCTCTGGAAGTGTCCTCTGGTGCTATGCAGCAGCTGCTGTGAAGCAGCTGCACTGATGCTGCTACAGTGGGCAAGTTCATGTATTCTACCCAGGTTCTGAGGCACCACTGCAGTGAGATGCAAGCTGTGGGCCAGGCTTTGTGCTCTGCAGCAGACACAGGCTGACAATCTTGCAGTGGTTGGAGACCAATGGAAAAAATCTTTTTAAGTCAAATGTGCCTCAGGCTTCCATAAGGAATTTACAACAGCACAGCAAAGAGTAGCTATCCAACCCTGCTCTTGTGTGGGAAGGAGTAGAGGGCTGGAGAAGAAGCTGCAGCTCTTGATTTTCTTGCAGCTGTTCCCAGCAGGAGAAAGCTGATAAACCAACGTGACATGGGTGTTATCTACTGCAGCTCCTGCCTTCCAGAAAAAACACACCACCTAGTATTGGTGATGAGAGGAAGGGAAGGGGCTTGCTACCAGCCCTGGGGACAGAAGTCTGCCAGACAGGCTTAAAGGAAAAGCAACATATATGAAGCAGTTTTCGCCTGGGATCAATGAATCAATTCCTCAGAGCTGTTAAATTGCTTGTGATGATGAGAAAAAACCAAAACCAGCAAGCTTTAGACATGAGCTTCTGCAGTTTTGCAGAATGTTTAGGTACTGTACAATAAGGAACAGGCAGAGTGTATTATACAATTAAAACAACACTAATGCCAAGGTGACCTCATCTGAAGGGTAGGGAAGATACTGTCCTACACAGTGTTGGAGATTCCTGTGAAAACTCTAGGGACTTTTTGTTTTGAAGGAGGCAGATTGGCCTGTGAGAAAGAACACTGCAAAGAAACAAAAACTGAGATACTAATACTGAAACTTGAAAGGGATGGAGAGCATGAGACTAACACCACAACCACCTTCCTGGAGAAGGTTCACAGGAGGATGGAGCTACAGCTCTGTTGAGGGCTGAGGCACAGCTTTGTCCTCACATGGGAATGAATAACCCTGTCTGCAGTTTGGTCACTCACCTGCTTCAGCTGCTCGAGCCTGTCATCATCTTCCAGGAAGAAAGTCAGGTACATAAAAGACACATCAACGTCACAGTTGCCTCCGTACTTCCTGTGCTCTTCAATGGTGTCCCTGCCTCCCGAGAAGGCGTGCTTGTTAATCTGAAACAACACCAGGAGCGCCTGCTGTAATTCCCACCACAATCAGGATTACTTCACTGCAAACACAGATGTGTCACGATCCTCCAAATTCTTTACTAAGGATTAGCTGAAGAATGAGTGGGACAAGTTAAAGCAGAGCCTCAGGACTGAAAAAAGGAGGTCATTAGAACCCAGCAGGGAAAAATGGCTATACACATACTCCTCAGACTGCATAATCAGAATAAAAAATAAGCAAAAATTAAAAATAATCTACCAAAGACTCAGTCAAAAATGTTTTAAGTCCCTTTTGCTGAAAATGTACTTCACATAACAAAAATTAAGATATTTACTTTATCAAGAAATTAATTTTGGAAGAGATGAAGAAGGCATGGAAAATCCTGCAGAAATCCTAGAGATAAGGTTATCTCTTTTTGGGGAAAAGAAAAACAAGAGAAAGCAAAGTTAAACATTACAGAAGTCTGTCTAGAATGCTTAAAATCACACCAATGCCCAATTGTTCAGTCTAAAAATGGAATATTTGCTGACAGCCTCCCTCTTTTTAAGCACAGTTTCCCATAGGCAGATGAACAGCACTACTGAACAGATGTAATTGCTAATCCCATTCCCAATAAATTCAGAAGTCACTGGCCTATTTTGAGCATTTATACATATGTAGAACTCTCTGAGGATGCTAATCTTCCTACAAATTTAAAGAAAATAAATTGCTAAGTGGAGGAAAAAAAATATTTCTTAACCATATGCTGAGCTTTCATTTAGCTCTTGTATCTTTTGAGATACCATAATCAACGTGCCAAGAGACACATTTGCATATGAAGTAGGTTTTTTTTTTTAGTTCTGGTATCTAGGAGCTGTTATATATTTACAATTTATGAACATTCCTATTATCTGTATAGACTGTCTGGTGCTTTTCTGAATCTCTCCAACCACCAAGTTACAGATGAAGTCTTGTGGCAATGAACTACAATCAGAAATCAGGCACTGATGAATATTTTAAGGCAATGAACTGCCATCTCCCACACACATCTATTCTTCCATTGTGGGGCAGCCTGAACAGCTGTCTCAGCATCTGGAAAATGAAGTTTTTACATACTCTTCTGCACTCACCTTCCTCCTTACTAGATTTTGTAAGCCTGTACAAAATTTTTTCAATGCCCTTTATCTCTACAGTTTGTGTTCCTCCTAATCAGAGAAGGATTAAATACAACATGCCAGGTGAAAGCATTTTTTTGTTAAAACACAAAATTATTCCTTTCCTAATCTCAAATTCATTTTTTTACATATTCTGGCATTTACTCATTAACTGTGACCTATTCAGTGACCTAACCATAGTGATGCACTGATTTTTTTCCCTCTGAATTTCTCTGAATCCTTCAATATGTCTATAAACATAAAATCTAAATAACACTTTATAGGAAAACAAACAAGTAACTGAGCTGTAATTTGCTGATGGGTACAATAAAAATAGTTTATTAAAATGCTGCCACTCATCTCATTAGATTACCCAGAATCCTCTTAGCCATTCCCAATACACAGTAATTTTTTACCTTCCATTACCTGTAAGTTTTGAATCTTGTTAATTAGCAATGTACCAGTAATCTGAAAAATGCTGTAAGCAGTAATTTTTTTTGTCCAGCGTAGCATTCTCTTTTTAACCTTCATTTATGACCAGAAGTCACCTTTCCTAGTATATTTTTTTATTTATTTGCTATAACAGTATTTGGTCTTTCACTCAAGCTGGATTTCCATAAAGACTTGTTTCTGATGGGCTTCAGAAGCTGAAATAAATCTCAGCTTGTCCTCCATTACTCAACACTTTACATCATGTTCAGATTTTTCTTTATGTTTTTTCTATTCCAAGTAGCCAGAATTGGTTTTTTTTATTTTTTCAAGTAGTTTAAAGACAGTAGAATTAGGACTTATGTACATGGATCTCATTGCAGACCACAAGTTACTTGCCAGGAATAAATAATGGAAGAATGTTACCAATTAACCATGTATTCTCTATTCTGAAATTACAGGTTTTTTTTTTTCCTAAAGCAACTCAATAACCATGCAAGTTAACTGGAATTATTATAATCCAAACACATGAAAAATTCCAATTCTTCAAAACAGCACTACTTAATCAGTTTCTACAAAAGAGAATGAAGCATTATGGGGTGGCTGTCCAAGAGTCTCACCATAAGAGAATTGATCAAAGCCTGCCCAATAGAAACAACATTAACACATTTTCTTCTTGTTTTGACAGTTACTTAATGTCTGGTTTCATGCCTATAAATTCCTTCCCAAGGACTGATTTTCATTTTCTTTAAATACCACAACACAGGTGAACTTTTGCAAAATGAAATCATCTGACACCAGATAAGAGCAATCTTCCTTTGAACTTAGGAACATACTCAGAAGGAAATACCCCTTCTGAGTAGAAATTCAGCAAAATGGTTATCTGTAAATTGGAGTGAGCAGATTTCTTTATGAATTGGCAGCAATAGATTCTCAAGCAGCAGGAAAGGTCTGACCTGTGTTGTAACTAACACCATGCAATGTTTGGTGCTCCCAACAAGGAGAGGCAGTCAAGAGAACGAGCTGTATGTGAGGTTTACATCATGGCCTGTCAGATTTCAAAATTATGGCAACACAATATTTAAGAGCATGAGCCTCCACAGCTCTTACTCTTACACTACTGCTCTGCAGGTATCAGAAAAACAAACACGTTTTGTACACTATCCCAGCTAATATTTGTACTGTCAGACTAGCTGGTAAGGCAAAAGATCATATTTGATAGTCTAGCTAAATTTGCATAACTCAGTCAGATCCTGAAGATGCTTTGCCATGAAATGTATGGAAAACCTGATTCATACATGTTCAAGGAAAACACTAAAAACTGTCATTGTAACCACTGTACCTCTGAAGGCAGTGTCAGACAGCTGAGGGGGATATCAAAGCAGTGTCAGGTAGGAGCTGTGGGCCAACCTCTGCAGCACTTCCTGATGAAGCTGGAGACTATTCTACTAATATGGTACCTACAGATATGGCTCAGTGGTGGACTTGACAGGAATAGGTTTATGGTTGAACTCTATGATCTTAAGAGTCTTTCCTGACCCAAATGACTATGATTCTATGACCTCTCCCTTTTGTTGTAAAGCTTTGTGCTATCACGTTTTGCAGGTCCTTACCTTTGTCTTGATTTGTTTGGGTGTATCAGTGAGGAAGATGGAGGAGTTTGGGTCACTAGCACTCATTTTGGTCTGTGCTCCTTGTAGGGCTGGGAAGAAGACTGAGTGGAGTAAGGCTGGTTTAGGCTGTCCAATTCTTGGTGCTACATCGCGGGTCATTCTAAAATAAGGATCCTAAAACAACCAATAAAAGCACAGAATAAAGTTGAAAAATGTGATTTGAAATCAATTCTGATTGATGCTGACTCATTCATGCCATACGAAGTGATGCCAAAAAACCAAAAACTGAAAAAAACAAACCATGAAATATTCCAGAACCTACTTTCAATCCAGTTCATTCAGAACACCAACAAACCAAATCCCCTTTTTTTTCCTTTTCCATAGTGCTTTACACTCTAATTCCCTTAAGTAATAGGCATATTTACAAAATTTTACATTAATTCAAACAGTTGCTAAAACTATGCTTAATATGCCTGGAGATGGATGCAGCCTAAGATGAGAGCTTTCTCCCAAAGCATTTTAACAACCAGCAAAGAATCTGAACTAAATCAGCAAGCAAGCTGGCAGTGCTGCGCTGATGATGTGACTTAAACCAAAGTGAAATTTTACTCCATATATTGTGGCTGATTATTATGATTACATCATCTTCCAGTGTCTGTCCCTGTGACTAAAATAGCTGAAGATTCAGACAGTGCAGGATGTGATTCCTAGAAATACTACTTATTTAAAGTAAACACCCTATTACTCTAATTTGTATCTGATGTTCTTTCAGTTCTCTCTCTAAATCTGAATTGTTAAGGTTCTGCAGCCTTTCTGGTAAACTATTTCAGTGCTTCTTTATTCTTACTGAGAGAGGGTTTTTCCCCATGGTTCAACAGAAATCTCTTGTGCTGCAAGTTGAGTTCATTCCATCTTGTCCAAGTTACCATGGAGATGGCCAAAAGTTTCTTCCTACCCCCATGTCAGTGTGCTTTTGCATAGATGTTACAGTCTTTGCTTTCCTAGATGTCAGCTCAGCGTGAATGGAGCTGAGATCAAGAGAGATCCAAGACTGGATGAATACATGATTGTTGGGTTAAGCCTTCATCTTTTCATCTTTTAGGTCTTTCAGTTTCTACCCCAGAAAGGTGCTTGCAGGAATGTTTTACAGATGCCTCGAGACACCACCACGAAGCCTGAATGGTACAATATAAACCCAAATCCATGAAAACCAAATTAAGCAATATGATTTTCTTACCTGGTCAATAGCACATGGGATAAGACACTGAATATTCTCCTTGCCATTGAATATCTGTGGAAATGATGAACTGAAGGATGGAGCAGCTTGGATAGCAGGAAAGCTGATCTTACCTAAAAAACATGTTTGGAAAAGCTAAGCAATCAACAGGAGCAGTGATAAATAGAGAGATTTTTTTGCAGTACGTAAAATGCACAAGTGAATCATCCAAATACTTAGCTGAAGACCAAGCTCTATCTTTATCCATCACTGCTGCCTTATCTGAGGAAACCTTTTCACCTTTAACTTCTGCAATATCAACAAACCTTCAACTGGCATAGAAACTAAGGACAAAAGGCAAGCTGTGACCACACTGACTTCAGCAGAAGTTCATCACTGCATATTCTCTCGATCACTGAACTATCTGCCCTTTCCAGAAACAGAATTGACTAAGCTTTTAATTTTTTTTCACTTTGTGAGAGAATTGCTACAGTCATCACATCAGCTTCCCTGTAAGATCTTAAATCACTGCTATAAGCACTCTGTACTCATGGAGCATCTCAGATATGCCCAGTTTTCTTTTTTATACAGGGCTTAATCCTAGCGTGGCCAACCTGGAACTGATCAAAATCCTATCAGAACAGACAGCCAGTGGTGGACTTTTACACACATGTGATGAAGTAATAACCACAATACCATCCTTTATCAGAGCACTGCTAAAACAAGTGGAAACCTGTTCTCTGGTTACAGTGAAGGCTGAAAGTTGTAACTGGCCTAATTACTGGATGAAGAATGCTTAGAAACATCCAGGATTTAATGTCATTTTTACACAGAATCATTTATCTTGGCCATGTGACAGAAATCTGCAATTGCAGTGAAATAAATGGAAGACTTGAGTTACCCAGCAACTTGATAATTAGGCTATTCAGCACTCAATTTTTTTCATATATGTAAATGCCTGTGTGTATTAATGCAACAACTTCTCACAAGTTTCTTTACAAATTTGGCATAGAAATTTCTAGGATGTAAGACTACCTATAGCTCCAATCACTGTAACAAAAGAATAAAAAAGAAAATAGAAAAAGTAATTCTCTGTTTTGGACTCCTTAACATTTTTGTTTTGTACTTTGCTCTTCCTAAAGTCAAAAGGTAGAAGTTATGCTAGAAATTTCATTGTAAAGTATGTTCTATTTTGAAGGAACAACAATAACATCAGAATCTGCCTAGAAACATAATCCTCCTGCTTTTTCTGTTTCATGAGTGGCAGACACTAATCTCTTTAAACTGTTACTTAAAATAGCTCAATTGAAAGTGAAAGCAAGCACTGTTTCTTGTAACTAGTGTGATTTCCTACCAATGCAATCACTGTCTGTAAAGCCAAAGATTCCTTTCACTTGGTTAAATGTGACATGCTTCTGAACTTTGACAATGTTTTTGTAGAATCCAGCACTTGTCCTGTGAGAAAAAAATGTGGAAAAATAAAATGAGAAGAGGAGGAGAGTGTATGTACAAACTTTGACTGCAAAAGCTGAGAACATAAAAAACCTGCAGGATTAAATCTCACAGTTTCAGACTTTTTGTGGCCCATTGAAATCATAATTAGAGAATCATTTACAAACAGGAATTTTATGCCTTTAATTTATTCTTCCCTTCCCCCAGTAATTACTACAAACAAAATTCTTTAAACTTCACTCAATACTGTATTATCAAAATAATTGACCACAACAAGTTGCTGCAATGCCTTCTGTTAAAGCCAATAAAGTGTAAACACATCTGAGAGATTTTGATACTATCTTAAGCAAATCAATCAGGAAGTTTCTTGGTGGTTTAGGTATTTTTACACTTTATCTGGTTTAATATATTTTTCATAATTTACACATTGCACACACAAGTATTTATCCATATGTTATACAGGAGAATTACAATAACATATATATAAAACGTTAGACAGAAGAAAAAACAATATGTTTCCATTTCAAGTATTACAAAACTTGTTCTGAAGCTTTCAAATTTAGACACACTTATTAAAACATTGCTGGTAGTCAAAGAGAGAAAATACAGACACTTTTTTCACTACAATGCTCAAAAGAAATTCATACTTACCCTAAATAGTCTAAATCCGAAAAGATAAAGGTTTTATTGATGTCAAAACCACATGCAATGATGTCTTTTGCATTTTCTCTAGCATATTCATATGCCTTCTCAATTGTCATGTCCTTCCAAAGGTATTTCTCATCATCAGTTAACTGTATTACCAAGGGAACATCAAACACTTCTTGAAGCCACCTAATAGAAGCAGACATGTTTTATCCCAAATTAAGTTAAAATGAGTATGTAAATCCTGCAGCTAAAATATTTTTATATATTTAAACAGTATATGGAGAGGTCTGCTCTTTTCTTTGCAGGCATATGCAGGTATATTTATGTGAACAGATAAAATGTTTTATACAGATGATAATGACAACTTACCTGGAAGAAAGTCTCACACTTACTGATTCCTGTACACATGACAGAGGTCACCACTTGCAAAGGAACCAGAACTCAGAGGTTTTACCTTTCTGAGCCCAATGTCTCTGTGCCCTGCTGCTGCAGGCAGCACCTTAGAGAGTAATGTTACTGAGTCTTGTAAGGAACTGCTTTTTAGGAACAGCAGAAATTCTAAGGAGTGCCACATGGCTAAGGGAGTGAGGAAGAGGGCTTTATGGTGATGCAAGGATTGTGATCATTTCAGTGAAAAGGTAAGACTGAATGAAATTCATTAATATTCACTTCGCATAATCAGAACTCCTTGCAATGTATCATTTTGGCAGTTTCACAAGCCATGTTCAATGTTTCTTTTGAAAAAAATGCTTTGATTAATACAACTGGTAGAAATAGCTTACTTTGTGAACAAAAATGGGATGAGATGACCAACGTGCATTGCCTGAGAGGATGGCCCTCTGCCTGTATAAAGGTAAAAGGGCTTCTTATTTTCATAAGCATCAAGTACTTGGTCCATATCTCTAGAGAAAAAACAGAGAAAACAAGATACAACTCTTTAGCAAGAAGTATCTACACTAAAAAGCCTTTATTCAAAAACTGAGTGTTTTTAAAGCCAAAAGTATTTATAAATAAATTATAGTATGTTAAGTCTCCTACAAATAAAAAAGTTCTTGTTTACTCATTTTTTAATTGAAGAAAAGCGTGGTCTCCTTCAGTCTTCATGGGGAAAAAAACTCAAAGAAAAATGAAATCGAAAGTAAAAAATTAATGATGTGCAACTTTTAAAATTACTTCATTGGATAATAATCTCTAGAGCCTAGCAAAACAGCCAGGGACTATTTCTCAAATAGGTTAAACCAAGCAGCTTAGCTGACCTCTGGTAGAGGTCATGTCCTCAGTCAGGCTCGGGCCCTTCTGTGAAACCTGCTGGTGCCACAACCCAAAAGCCCCTGTGTGCTAACGATTAAACTGTGAAGGTCACTGGCAGGCTCATGCTTAAGATTATTCCCTGAGTCTTTTCTGTACGACAAACAGATGCATGGGAGCCCTGCTGAAATCACCAGTGGCACCTGGAGTTCTCTGCCAGGCCACTGCCTCTGGCTGCTGACACAGAGTCAAAATGAGCCTGCACTCTGAGCACATTTCCTCAGTCTGGGGTTCCTGAGGACACATCAGAAACCCACGCAGTCAAGAGTTTCAAGTGTTGCCAGGGGAAATCTACAATAGTTGCTAATTTCAAATGGCACAGTTGGTTTTCTTGGCAAAAAAGCACATGGGTTTTGCTAGTTACAGGCTTTTCCCAATAATTCTTGCAGGAAGTCTGCCCAACAGGACCTTTTGAAGTTTAATAAAAGAAAAACTCACCTGTGGGAAAAGAAGATTCCTCTACGTAGAAAGTGGTGAGGTTTTTGCCCAATAGCTCTTTCTATTCGATTAATCAGATCTGTGTCAATTTTACTGCTGCCAAACCGAACTATAATCATAAAATGTTAAAAAAAAATTAAAATAAGAACAGCATAGCTACAACCAGATCTCGAAACACCAAGAACATACCAAATACAGGCTGGATTAAAAAAGACATCGTCAAGTCAAAAAGTCAAAGTCAATTTTCCTGATTCTTGCCTGAAGACCCAGCAGTCACCTCCAGTATTATCTCTATGCTAGGAGGCTCAGCTCACTCACAACATGCAGTATTTCTCCATCCACAAAATACTATAATTGCAGTCTCCTTACAGCAGAAGTATTGATATTCCAAGCAAAAAAACATGCTAAAGAAACACATTCAGATCATCAACTTGGCCTAAGCCACACAATAAAAATCCCTATAAGGCTCTGAATGTTTCTCTCTTGATGTCTGAATTTTCTGCAGTCAGACAACATCTTTTGCTTTCACTCAAAACAACATCACCAACCCCAAATACTCTTCTGCAAACTTAATTCTTCTTTAATACGTATATGATTACAGACACTGCTCCCCTCAAGAGGCTTGAAAAGGAAATGCATAATGCTTTTCACAGCAATCAGTAAGACTTAAGACTTGGTGGTTTAGGAAGGGCTGTGATAGAGTAGAATAGCACTATTTTCCCTATTCCCAGTAATTCTGGGATCCTAATAATCAGGCCAATGCTCTATGATTTAAACTTGCTTGAAAAAATCTGTGTAAGAATCTACTGCTTGCTACTGCTCTGCTCTATTCACTATTAGAACTATTCAACACTGCACTAATAAAATGCAAAATGCATCACAAAATGGCAAATGATAACCTGAATGAATGCTAAAAAGAGATCAAATGAGCATGAAAATGATTCAGCACATCAACAGCAACTGGTAAGAGGCTAATCTGACAGCAACAGAAGACATGAAAATGCCCTGGATTAACTGGGACTAGCTACCCTAGAAATATTCATGTACTGTCACAGACAGTGATTAGGAAAGCTCTCTGGGGTATAGAACACTTCACTGGAAATGCCTAAATACCTTTATTAAACATACACAGGCTGTACAACTCCCTTTTCTTTGCCCATGTTCACCTTTTCTGTTAAAAAAATGGATCTTTTTTCCCTACCTATTTACTCCTATTTGAATGTTCAGAACATCTTAGGCTCTCTGCTCACAAAGAATCTGCCTTTCTAAACAGCTTCTGACAAAGACATAGTCACTGCTCCTTAACAAACTTTAAAAAAATTCACAGTGTGCTTTTCATCTCTGGTGTTGTAGCTTTTGCCAAAATACAGCTTTCAACTCACTGTGCAGAAGTCCTGAGAACTGCCATTTCAAAAGCATATTTGCATTTGCTGAAAATTCATTGTGTACTTTTCCTCTTTGCCACTGCCTTGTTATAACTACATAGAGAAATGTATACCCTAACATTTGTCATACAGTAACTGGTGAGCAGGCCAGTCTCAATGATCTCTGAACAGTCATGACAACAGGGAGAGGCTCCTGGAGGCTGGAAGACAGCAAATGCCAATCCTACCTTAAAGAAGGGCTAGAAGAAGCAATTGTGGAATTAAGGTGGACAGGCCAGTCCACCTCACCTCAATCTGTGGGCATGTGCTGAAGCAAATAATCCTGGAAATCATTCCAAATCATTCAATTTCCAGGGATGTTCATATCTAGTACTTAGCTGACAGAACCCTTCTCCCCAGAATATCTTCAGGCTGTTTTGTTGTGCTACCATACACTTAAGTGCACATCTAGGACAAACATTTGAGAAGAAGACCTCTTTCAATTCACACACTGCTTCCATTTTTTCTGTGTTTGATTAAACATAAGCACAGTGGCAACCTTCTCAGGTACCACTGGTAACAGACTATAGGTGGCACAAAAATTTCCCTTAGGGTAGGAGCTATCCAATGTAACAAGTTCTCAGACAGTACCTGTAATTGTTATTTTTTAAAAAGGGAAGGAAAAGAAGGAAGCTTATCAATAACAACCAGCTACTGCTTCACATCCTGAAGTGGCCAGGCTAGCATTCTTTGAAAAATTTCCAACACAGCACTTAGAACAAGCAAAATGACTCATTTATCAATTTCACTAATCTGAGAGTAGTGTAAAGAAGTAAAAACCTTTTAGGCTAACCCACACTCTGTGGAAGATGAAAGGTCTTATGTACACAGTTACCGGAAAAAAAGGGCATGAACTGATTTATGGTAAGTAGTTTTTAGGAAGATCCTGAGATTGTGCCACCACAATTGCACAATTCATCCTTTTCTAAAATGCTCAGGACCCCTCCCTCCAAGAAAAGAAACCCAAATCACTTCTCTGTAACTCTTATGCAAGTAAAAAGATTATGAGAGATATTTTCCACTTCCAAATTCTCATAAATATTTTTTCCTTCTCTCACACTGACCTATATTTTTCTCTGCACACGTCTCCCTTTCCCACTTTCTCTCTCTCCTGTTCCCTCCTGCAGACTCAGCCAATGTGTGCATACATTTGACACAATCTCTCAGCAACATCACAAAGAATTAAAATAATGCTGACACAAGCAACTGTCCCAAAAGCAAATATGATTACTGCAACATAAGGGTGTATGCTCTATTGTGAGAAAAAAATTACTACGCAGAACTCAGCAATGTACAACTGACATACTAAACATGAACTGCAGACTGACAATAATAAAAAAAGGAAAAATAGAAAAATTAGTGTATAGTTCTCTTACTTGTTTCTATGCTAGACTCAAACAAGTTATTAAAACAGCAAACTGTAAAATCAATAAGAAAATTACCTAGACCTCAGTTTCTTAAATTACAAAACTTTGCAAGTTTTGTAATAACCCCATCTGAAGTATTTTCCATTACACTGCATGTTTTTGAATGAGCTGCAACTCCTTCACTCCAGCCAGCACTTGGCTGCCTCTAAGTGTGCCTTCAGAAGGAGTCATTAGACTTAATAGATTTCTGCATTACTTTTGGATCATTCCTGCCTTCTCTAATGTATAAGCGATGTGAGGAGCGGGTAGGAAGAATCCTTCAGGCTGGTCAAAATGCTCTTCTGCATTCCAGTCACTGAATACTCACAGTGTCTTCATTAGTGTAATTTCTAATAACAGTCCTTACACCAAAAAACAAACCACATTAAATCTTGGATTTTGAACTTAAAAGATCTTTGCAAAGTATTTAAGTCTTTCATAGGAAATCTCCACCTGGGACATTTTCATCTTTTACAGCAAATTCTTTAGACATGGAAATGCTAAGATTAGACATAAATTAAATGTTACCTATGATGTTTTGATCTGGATTTGTTATGATGCCTTGCTGTTTCTGTGGTCATTAGGATCACTTTACATAAATTCCTTAGTAGCAGTGAAGGAAGAGTTATACCTATGAGCTTGTCATAATCCACGCCTTTAGCATTTGATGTCTGCACATTCCAGGGATCCACTAAATCCTCATCCTCTTCTTTAGCTGTACCATTGTTTATTAATACAAGATCTTTTGGAGGCAAGCCTGCCTGATAATCTTGTCCTGTTGTTGTTTTATATGACAGTTTTAATGATAAGAGCATCCTCACTGCTGCATCAATTTCATCCTGAATAAAGGAAAAAACCCAAACAACTGTTTGCCTTAATATACTTAAAATACACAATTACATTAATGTCCCAACCTTTCAAAATCCCACATCCATGCTTTGATCTGAATTGCATCATTAATAAACCCTAAGCTCTATTTTATTTAAATGTTTTCAGCATCAATGTCAAATGTAGAAGAAAAGCAAATACTTATTCATTAGAATATAAATCATCACCATTGCCAAGACATTTAAAGCACCTCTGTCTTGCTTTTCAATTTCTGCCTAGGAAAAAATGCTTGCTTGCTTTTCAGAGGTATAACAAGCTTAGCACTTTTACCATAAATTTCTAAAGGTATATAAATAAAATATAAATTATTATCTAATTTACTTTACAACGCTTTTAGTGGCTCACCTTAAAACAATTTATTCATTACAATTCATTGACAGACTTGAAGACAAACTAGAACAAGAAGTTATGGTTATGACCTCTCTAATATAAAGCTATTGTAAAATCTCACACAAGCAGTAAATAGAACAACACTTAATCTGACTCTCAGTTTTCAAGGCTTTCTCCCACAGGCAATACATTAAGAAAGCCCATTTTAAAACTGAGCTCTCCTTGCCAAAATAGTGATGACACAATAGGGAACCTGAAATAAATGGCAAATTACTAAATTATTTAAGGGAGATTAAGAAGGGACTGTCAGTACAGATGCAGGAAGACATATTTGATAATGTCTACAATAACGCCTGGAGAAAAAGATTTTCATGAACCATCTAAAACCAGGGAAGAATGCAAGTGACATAAATTTACTTGAGAAATAAATGCCTTGGATCCTGTCACATGCTATGGTAACTGGATGAAGCAGACTCCTAAACCTAGGACTCTTCTTACTTCAAGAGTAAAAACTTAAGTCTTGCCAGTGACTACCTCACTCCAGGTATGCCACAGTTCACAGAATGGACATGAACAGTTTTTAACAAGGGTTTTTCTCATCACAATGCAACATAGATCTGAGAATGATAAAATTCTTCAGCACTCAGAGACATACCTAAACTGAAAAAGAATGGGTTCAAACATGAAATGCAAATACCTTTGTTGCTTTTCCTGCTTTCAGTGCTCTGACTTTCTCTCCTTGTTCAGTCACTCTTTCAAACAGCTGAAGTGGACTCAGAGACTTCAAATCACAGTTCAGGCTGTCAGCCATTTTGCCAGACTGCACAAAGATCTGTTTAGGTACAACTCAACTGAATTTATCCTCCAACTCTTTGGCTCGGAGATTCAAAACAGCAGCAACAAAGAGAACTGTAGGGCAAACAGTAGTATGTTTTACTCTTTAGTATAAGTCTTCAAGGTTAGGTGAACAGAATAAGAAAATAGAAACTATACTGATCCCTACCACATTCTATTAATATCAAATTGATAAATGTGGAGACATTACACAGTGAGCTTCAGTTTCACATAAAAATGGACAGAGACTGACAAGACCACCAGGTAAATTTAGACACCACTGTTCATGTTGTCTGTCTATGTATTTAACACTAGAACACCTTTTCAAAGTCAAATTCCTGGCAAAAGAAAAATAATTAAATACATGTATATACAATTCAGAGCATCTCAGAACAACTGGTAGAGCCTACCTGATTCCTGATTAGTTAATGTTCCTGCACTGATACCCTGTCAAATTCTGGATGATGAGACTTTCATAACTATGATACAAAATTTTGTCTTTGTATCTGTAATAGAATACTTCAGCCCAAAGAAAGATACACGAGAGCAAAGCTTAGTCATCTTCTTTATGGTTTTCCTCCAGAAGTTACAAAACACACTGATGATTGGTGAGAAACGTTGCTTTCTAAAGAATCCTTGAGTCAGCAATAGGCTGTAAATTTGCCTGTGTTTCTCAGAAATATGCAGGAAAAATAACAGGAGATGGTTTAAGATGAGGAGATGGCTGAGACTAAGAACACAGCAGTCTGCCCAAGCACGCTCTGCCATGCCATGCCCATGTCCACCCAGTGGGAAGTTCTGTGTCCATATAAAAAACTCCTGACTTGCAAAGGTCTTCTTCTCTGGAGAGACCCAGCAAATTACTGATCCACTGAGTGCATGGAACACAGATCAATTGAGTGTTAGTAAAAATACACGTTTCTTTGGCTCCCTTTTCCCATAATTAAAACAAACAAAAAATCCAAGCAAAACAAAACCTACTAATATAATAGGTGCATTAGCTGTTCAGCAGTATTTCAAAGCCTTCCTTCTGCAAAATAATCAGTCTAATCATAACCTTGGTTATATGTACATAGTGCTTATTTAAGCTGCTACTGTAAAAAGCTTTCACCTGCCTAGCAAACTTTGAAGGTCGATTTGGTAACTAGGTGGTTACCAAAACATATCTATCATTAAGGCTTTGTTTGCCAGGCAGCTGCAATATTCCCACATTTCAGCTTCAGTTGAATACCCCGAAAAAGTAACTAAGACGTGGATACATCCACTTGTTAATGTAATTTGTTTACTGTATTAACCCTTGGATTACCATACTTAGGTTGCATAATAATACTTAAGCTTTTAACCTAATTTGATCCCTTATAACTTGACTTTTTGCAGTTCGAAAGTGTGGTTAAAAAAAAAAGTAATTTGAAGCAGATCAAACAATTTTTTGATACATTCCTGCAATTTAATTACGTATTTTTATTTGGATATTGCCTTCCTCTTCTTCATGAGCAGAGAATATTTTAAGTGTTAAAGAAAGTATAGAATAAATACATATTAGAAAATGTTTACGAAGATTAACACACACCCTTTCTGTAGGAACATGCCATTTATATTTACTGGCTTCAAATTTCACAAAATAATAAAGACATAAATAAGAATTTTCTTTGGTGTAGAACAAATTGTGACTTGTTGTTTTAACTTAATTCCTTACAGTACAGTCTTACTGATGGATTGCCTCCATTCAGAAAAGCTGAAATGACACCTGACACTTGGCACACATACTGGAAAGCAACAAACCAGACTCCTTAAAATGTTTGGAATATTATGGATTTAAGCTGAAAAAAGAAGCTCAAATGAAGGTGCATCTTCATTAAGAAATAAAAAAGTAATCTAGGTGGTGCAACAAGACATGAGGATATTGTGACCATAAAATGCAAAACATATGGACTGCTACCTACAGGTTATCTCTATTTACCTCAGTACTGCCCCTACCTGCTAGTGGAATTCAAGACAGGAATTAAGTAATGTGGAACACAGGTCTTTACCTTTTGAAATTCATTAATGCAATTGTGAACCACTAAAAAGAAATGTCTGGATAGCCTACTGTTTACAAGTTTTTTTTTTTTCCTTGCTCTCTTATTGATATTATAAAAATTAACAGTCCCAGACAGATTACATACCATAGGCAAACAGATCTGAAGGAAAAAATTATGCATGGCAATTGGAGAATGAAGTATTAAAATATTTAGGACCAGAGTCTAGAATGATCCAGTGTGAACTTGAAAGTCAAGACATGTGTGCTTTTTCTACCTATGAAATACAGGTAACTTATAATGGGTACTGCTCCTGTGTCCATTTCAAAATATTAAATTGCTATGAGACAAAGCTCAAAAATAATCCTTGGCAAAGGTATCAGAAAACTACTGCATCTTCCTCCCTTTCCAACTGGCTGACCATCAGATCTATGGTCATTTTCACTGTCTGCAGTCTGACTTGGTAAGTTAGAGACGTGAGAATGAAAAAACAGGGTTTCACATTAAGTTAAGAAGACAAACATTGCATGAAAGTACACTATGACTTTCAGAGACAACAGACCACAACAAGCTTTCATGAGCAAATGAAAGAATGTGAGACTAAGTCGAAAAGCACTTACATTCCTGAAAACTGTTTTTCCTCCTGTAAAAAAAAATCAAAACAAAGAAAGAAAAGTAAAATTAAAGTAGGTAGAAAATAAGAACTGGGCATCCACATAGATGTCATGTGAAACAGGCCTTGAGAGGCACTCCAACAAAGGCTGCACTTTATAGCAGACCTACCTTCCTAGTCATGGCAAACATCAATTTATGCACGAAATTACAACAAACGTGTGCAAGACGATTCCCCAAGATGACAGATAACATGACGATTCAAAGGCTGAGGAGCGACCAGCAGAACGCCCCACATGAATTTTGGCTATGCTGCAGCTGTGTAAGAGCAAAGCTCCCGTGCAAGGAAAAGCTTTGCACAAAATTACCCCACATGCCAATGTTCCCTACGCCCGGCGTCCTGCAGCGTTCCCTGCCACGCCCTGCCGGGCACAGCAAAGCCACCCGCCAGCTCTGCCCTCCGTGCGGTGGGCTGCATTCTGCAGTGACCTGGACACCCCGCGCTGCCCTTCCAGGGAGAACGGCACTTTGACCTGACTCTTTGGCGAGGTAGCCCCGCAGGGAACGGAGAAAAAGCCCTCAAGTGCATCGACGCATCTCAAGGGGAAGGAGAAAACGTGCCCGGCAGAGACCCTCCACACCCTGCGCCTCGCACCGGTCACAGGGGCGGCAGTGACCACCCAGCCCCTCTCCCGCCCGCCGGGGTCTCTCTGCGGGTGCCCCTCCCCGTGCCCGTCCCGGCCCGTCCCGNCCGCTCCTCACCCGCCGCTCCTCTGTCACCACCATTGCATCACCCCAGCCGGCACGGCCGGCGCGGCTCCCGGCTGGGAAACACAACCCCCCGGAACCATTGCCTCACACGGTCCTCCCTCCTGCTCCAGTCACCAGCCCAAGGGAGCGCTCTCCATTCCGCTCGCAGTGGCGGCAGAGGAGCTTCTGCCCACTCAAGGAGCCGCGGTCTGACCCCTGCCCTCCCCAACACGCGGCCCCAGCGCGGGGGCTACGGCACGCGGAACTGTTTGAGTGGGGTGCCTTGTTTTCACCCGGCGCGTTTTTAGAAGCGGCGCGGCGGCGGCCGGCAGGTGAGTTCCGGGAGCGCAGGTGGCGCGGGGATGGGACCGGGAACCGGGACCGGGGGACGTTGTCCCGGCAGCACGTGTGGCCTCGGCGCCCGGGGCTCTGGGGAGAGGCAACGGCTCTGCGGGAGAGGGAAGGAGCTGGCCTCAGTTGCCGGGGCTCTCCCGGGACCCGCTTCCTCGGGTGGGGCTGCTCCGCGGGGACTGGAGAGGGCTGCGTGTTTGCAGAAGCGTTAGGGCTGGAAGGGCCCTCTTGAGGTTATCCAGGCCCACCCTCTGCCCAGGCAGGGTCATCCAGAGCAGTTACACGGTAACGCACCCGGGTGGGTCCTGAATGTCTCCGGACAGGGAGAACCCACGCCTTCGCTGAGCAGCCTGTCCCAGTGTCTGCCCCCCTCCATGAAAAGAAGCGATTCCTCGCGTTGGGGTGGAACTTCTTGTGTTTTAGTTTATGGCCATTTTTCCTCGTCCTGTCGCTGGGCACCACCGAAAAGCGCCTGGCACCATCCTCTGGGCGCCCGCCTTTGAGACATTTGTATGAATTGATGCGATCCCCTCTGTTCTCCAGACTAAACGCGTCTCCCACGGTCCCTCATAAGAGCGATGCTCCAGATCCCTCATCATCTTTGTGGCCTCCACTGAGCCCTCTGCAGTAGCTTGTTCTTTCCCCCTCGGGGCTGTGGGGCGTTAGGAGCGAGGACGCACCCGGTGCGGCGGCGGCTGTGCCTCCCGTGTGACCCGCCCGGGCCCCGCCGTGAGCGACCTGCGGTGCCCCGTGCCTTGTCACACCTCTGCTGGCATCCGCGGGCACTGTGCCCCTCAGGCTGAGCACTCTTCTTCAATGCCTTCAGATAAATCAGTCTTGTGGAAGCCGAGGAAAACCAAAATGCTGCAAAGTTCTCTTTTAGCTCAATACATTGCACGTCACATGGTGAATAAACTCACAGTCTAGTTACAGGATGGTTCAAATCAAGTACTTTGTGGTTCCCCCTCAGCCCCCCATTTTTCTTTGGTTAGGGCAGTGTTTCTTTAAAAACAGAAGTTGGTGGAGAGTGTTTAGATGAGAGAGATGCTTTGTTGTTACAAAAATGCTGAGGTTTATGGGTGATGGGTGTGGTGGGATGGGTTTATGCTGACTAAATCTAATGGGACAGTTTCTTTCCAGTATCTCATGGGAAACATTTTTAACCTTGTGTTTGCAAGGCACTATCTAGCACTTCTGAATTTCAGCTTGGGGTTTTTTTGTGTTAAAACAAACTGAAGTAACTTTGTAAGTCTAACCCAATCCACTTGTGTATCTTAGTTTATAGCTTTTAGCCAGAGGTCAGCTTCTTACTGTATTTGTTCTTTGGACATGATGCATTTGGCTGGGAAATGTGTTTAGCACTGCAATACAAACAGTAACCACTTGATACAATTACTGAAGTGACGTCCTTCAAAGCTCCTATTTATTTGATGTTTCAATTTACTGCTAGGAACTTCAATTTACTGGTTTTTAATTGATTTGTTAGTTAAGTTTTCATGAAACTTTTTTTTCCTTGACATTGTTTAAATGAAATATTGTAATAAATGAACCTGTGTTATTAAAAAAAGATATTTTCCTTGCTCTTCTTTGCTGTCACTTATAGCTGTCTTAAACTTCAGATAATGGCAAAATGTCCTCTAGAGGGAGATCTTGTTGCTTTTATGTGCTGAAATGTTGGTCACCCTGTTCCAGTTAAATGTCTTGATCACTTATCTTGGGAAGGATCTGTGATGATGAGTGTGTGTATCTTAATAAGTACCTATCTAATGGATCTGTGCTTAGAAATTTGATAACAGAATCTAGAGTCATGTAACACTTCTGTAGGTTATGTGAAACACAGTTGTTTTGATTCAAATAGATCTAATTCTGAAGTTAAATGAATAATCTTTTCAAGTTCCAGAGTCCTGCTCCTGTAGAAGTATTTGTAGGGCCTATGTTTGTGGTGTCTCTGCATTTGTGGTGTCAATTCTGCAAATGCTTATGGAGACACTGACTTTCATGTGTTCCCTGTTGCCATCAAGATGCTTTTGAGGGCAGTTTCTTTGCTGACCTGAACCAAGAATTTCAGCAGCCTGTCTGAAAGTGTTGTGGGTTAAATCTCTTCAGTGTAATGAGTGCTAACAGCTTGGCAAGGAAACAAAGCAGTAATAAAATGTCACTTTTAATCAGTCTTACCAGTACTTCTTGCCTATAAACAACAGAGGTTGAAATATTACTTTGCAGACATATCAGCTGTTTGAATGTAGTTAACGCTATACTCCACATACTCCATACAAATAGTTGGAAAAATCTTGGTGGGATTGTTATGAAGGTGAATTATTCTGCATGTTACATATGCAGTCTTGATATGAGATTTCTTTCTCCTGGGCACGTTGAAAAAAAACTTATTTCACAGTTGAGGCATCTATGCTCTCATTTTTCTGTAAGTAAATGCAAATAGTGAATTCAGTGTAGCTTCTGGCCTATCTGATCTGTAAAACTAAAGGCTGTGTGGAACATGCTCTGTGGATATAATTGGAAAATTTCCTTGTACTGCAAGGCTGTTGAAGGGGTCAAAAATGTGTTTACACTTTAACTGCCAGTTGAACCAATACACACTTCTTTCAAGTCATCTGTAGTGTTAGGAAATAGATATTGTTAGACTGACTCCAAAGCAGTTGTAGTATTTGTAGTCTTATAAATGTACATACAAAACCACTACATAATTAATTATTTTTTTCTGTGTGTGTGTGTGGGGATATAATGCTGGAAGTAAGGCAAAGTGATTTGCTGTGTTTTTATTGTGAGGTTGTTTTCCTTTTCATCTTCATTGTCATTGTTTTGTGGTATGCAAATACACCTCTGCAATGCATTAAAAATGTATGCAAAGGGCTTGGAGGCAAATCGTGTTGCTTAATAGAATGTACAGTGTGTTATAATAGGGGAATAAATTCCATTAATAAACAGAAATAAGAGTTTTGAAATTTTCTTTTGAGAAAGGCATATTTATATCCCTAAGTTACTCATATTGTAGACTCTGTAATTAATTGTGCTCTGAATGATCAATTCTTTATTTTAGATCATAATTTTGGAGGATTGCAGCACTGAGATCTCTGGAGTCTGCTGTGTCTAGCCATAATGAGTTTGGTTGCTTATGAAGATTCAGACTCTGAGACAGAAACTGAAAAGACTGAAGCCCCCAATGCTTCTGGCAGACAAACAAACCAGCTGAATTCTTCTGTGAGTTGTGTTCAGCACTTTGCACCTGGTAGTACAAAATCTACCCATGAAATGCACCCCGCTGGAAGCACTGGCAGATCTGGCAGGAGCACAGTTTGTGAAGATCCCCCTGAGCATTATGCACAGAATAACAACACTGACTTGGCACCTCCCTATTGTCAGAGGGTGTACTCTGGCCATGCTGCATTATCTGTGGCTTACAAAAGCTATGAACAGGCTTCAAGCTCTTCAACAAATTCTGGAAATGGCGTTTCCCAGAAGAGAACACATAAAGACAGCACTACTACCATAAAAGGAATTAGACCATATATCCCTAAACGATTGCGTCAAGAAAATTCCAGTAAGCCTGAAAAAGTAGAACCTGACCAGAGAGTTAGCTCAGATTGTGATGTTAAGTTAAGTGTATCAGGAGAGCAGACTTTGAGAAAGATCTCTGAATTAATTAAGCCATATTTGGGATCTAAATATAAAGTGACTGAAGTTCCCAAAAGCTTAATATTTTACATGTCTAAACACAGCGGCCCTGTTAATGAAATCCAGTGGTGTCCTGTACGGGAACAAAGTCACATGCTTCTCTCAGCTTCTATGGACAAAACAGTCAAGGTAATGTAAAGCAAGATGCTTTGTGGCTCAATCATCAGACTTAAAAATGTTGTATTAAACAATGCTTTTCTGGAAATAACATCCTTGCTTGTGTGCATTTAACAGTTCCAACATACTCAGAACTTGAGGAAATGCTTTATAAGATTATTATAAACTTGCAGCCTAATCCTTCACTATACCCACAGTTAGTTCCATTAGCTTGAAATTTGGTGGTTTTTTTTTTAATTCCTTTTTTTTATTTTTATTTTTAAATTTTTTTTATTTTAATTTTTTTGTTTTAGTCATGTCAGTGTTTTAGACCTTAAGAAGTTAGATTTCTGTTAGGTCATTTTTCATAATCTCTATCAGTGTTTTATCACAATGGCCATGAGCACTAGGGTATGCACACAGATTCTGCCATGAGTCATTAAGCACCTAACTACCAACACTGGAATAATATTTTTAATTATTCTGACAGGCCTATGTGACATCTGCTGGATGAGGTAGATCAGGTCAGATGGATTTTGCATCTCAGAACTGTGTCTTGTCATGATCTAAAGGGTCTTCCCACTTGAATTTCTTTCAAGGGTTAATTGCTCAGTACTCAGAGTGAGTTTTCCTCCTAGCTTTAATGCATTTGTCTTCAGTTCTTTGGTAGTCAGTCCAATGAAGCTTTTGTTTTTATAAAGGCTATATGCTTTCCCAGATATGGGGCTGATTGTGCCTCTGGGTTCAAATAATAGTCTTCTGAAGTGACCTTGCACAGGAACATGGCTTTGATAAGAGTGCACAGAAAGTGTCCTTTCTGGTGGAAGACATGCTTTATTGCATCTAACATGTATTTACCATGGCAGGCACAATTATTTTCCTGCTTCTAAAATTTAGGACTTTAATAAATCTTAAGATGAACATCCCTTGTACCAGCATACCAACATAGTTCCTCCATCTTCTTTACCAGGATTTTGAAACCTCTTTTTCTTAAACATTAAATGTAGGAAAAAAAGTACCTTTGTTTCTCCTTGCAAGTCATCTTTAGTATATTTGTTATATCTTGGCTTTTGCTTGAAGAACAGACTTAGAAGGAAAAGGCTAAGATATGCAAAAAGTGCTGATGGATCTTTCTGTTAAGCAGCAATATAAATTTAGATTGTACAATACTGACCTCCGGATCTCTGAATTCGACCTTTTGTCTTAAATTGTCACATTATCTGCTTAGTGTTTATTGACTATTCCAGAGCCTCATTTGTACTGACAAGTGAAGTTATGGATGTATTGAATTTCGTATAAAAACCTAAAATCTTAAGTTGTTGCTGCAATATAAAATTATTAAAAAGTTGAAACAATGCCCAGTCTGGTTTGTCTTCTGAGCATAAAGAAAAATTATGTTTCTGAATCAGTGTTGCCATGCCTGTTTGGAAGCAGTCATTAACAGTAAAGCCATTTTTTGAAGAAATCTGACTATTTTAGGTCTCCCAAACCTTGGAAATTCAATATAAGTGAAGTGTACTAGCGTTGGCAACACTTCAGAGCGTGCGGGTCTAAAAAATTAATGAAGGAATAACGTAGCTGTTAGGGAGTATGTGAAACCACACTTTATGTTCTGGAGGGCAGCTCGCAGGGAGGCAGCCAGCTGTGGACGCGCCTTCCTGGTATTTCTTAGGGAGCGGCGTCGCTGTCGCCCCGTTACACGCTGGCTGTCCTGGGCAGCAGAGGGCGCGGTGACACCGAGGATTCGCTGCGTGTTAGGCTCCCAAATTCCCTCCCTGTCTGGGATCGCGAGCACATAAATCCCTGGTGACTGTGACAGCACTGCTTTACCTTCTGGAAACTGATTTTGGCTGTCTACTGTTGCCTGAAGTTGTCAATTTTCCGGTATAGGCATAAAACAACTGATTGAAAATGCAGCTCAACTATTTTTTTCCTCATCCTTTTAACTTCACACAGATTGTATTTTTTTTTTCCCCAAAAACACCTGCCTGGAATTGCTCATTTAAATCCAGGCAGTGGATGTGAGTCCTCTTTCCCTCTAATGGGAATGTGCAGACACTCAGGATGTTTGCATGATTTACTTTCAACATCTGATTTGGGTAAAACGCAACGCACAGTTAAAAGCCTAAAATCTCTGTATGATCAGAGAGAAGAGGCAATTCAGACCCCTCAAAACTCTGTACTTTCAGTTAGTCACAGGAAAAACTGTGACTATTTTTAAGAGTAAATGTCTTGGATTCAGTCCTTACACCCAGCCTATGCATTAAGACATTTATATTTTGAAGAGTCCGGTATTAGTGGGGATTTCTCAGAACTGAGTGTTCTAAATTGAGATGGCAGTGGTAGTTTAAGTGGTGCTTGAACCAGAGCTCTATAATTGTACTCAATTTGTGTAATGTTTAGCCACCTTTGTATATTTTATCTGTTATAATTTCCTCTTAATAACTTCCTCTTTCATCACAAACTAAGAATTTTCCTTTGTGGGAAAGGATTTTCTTTTTTTTTTTTTTTTTTAAACTTGGCATGGAGAAGGAAGAAACACTTGCTTTACTTACCGTAGTGATCATGATTTTTTTATTTCTGTCTAAATTATGATGACTAAGTCATTCATGCCACACAGATGTATGTCTAAAATGTGTATATGGAACTGATTATGTGGTTTTTTTGCTTTTTAAGTATGCATATATATCCTGTTTAAATCAGGAGAAAAGAACAGTATTCCATTTTTGTTCTCTCAGGTTGAAAAGTGCACTTTTAACACCTTTATGAATCAGTGTAAGTTGTGCTAAAATATTTACAATAAATGAGTTGATGTTTTCAGTTTCTGTTGACTGAAGAATAACCTAGAGCTGGAAGATCATCGGAAGCATCTAGCAAAAATAACTTGCATAGTTAGGAATGAATGAACTGTGTTACAGCATTTTATGGTTTTCTTTAGAAGTGTTTGATCCGATTTCTTTTGTATTGCTGCATTTAAAACACCTCAAACAGTTACCAAGTGGTGAAGTTGAAAGAAGCATCTCTTTTCAGCCCAGGGGCAGAATTCTTTAGAGTAACACTCGTGCCAGCAGATGGGGCACCTCAGCGTGTTGGAAAGGGATGGGATCTAAACTGCCTCTGAATGAGGACTCAAAGACTTTAGTATTTGCCTCTATGTTGTGTGTTGAAAGACCCAAGTTACAAGTTTATGCATGTGTTGCTAAATGTATAAGAAAACCCCTGAGTTTTCTGAGAAACCTGGAAATAAGATAGAGCTCCATCTGGAAAGTGATAGGTATTGCAAGTTACCCATGGTTCTTCAAATCTGGATCATTAATAGAAGAATATTTAATGCTGAATTTTAAATTTGTAGGGAATGGGGAGCTCTTACTGTGGCAGAGCTGCTCTTTATGGTTACACTGTAACAGTATTGTGAGTGGCTTATGTTTTTAGCTTAGGTATGTATTTTAGGGACTGTGAAACGTTGTCTGAACTGATTAAATTTGTTTTCTTTGAATAACCCTTCTCTACCTTCTGTTTGAATAGCTGCTGTACATGAATTTTAGGCATCTACTGCCATTTTTGAGTTTTCCTACTTAAACACCAAAATAGTGTTCGTGATTTTAATATCTTATCTACTGGGTTTTTTTGCACAAATTTTGAGAGTTATCACTGCTGTTAAAGGTGTCTGGTTCCCATAGTGTGGATATTCAATGCTTTCTGAACATCAGACCTTGTTTAGGTATTTCTGGTTTAGAACCCCGAATGCAGAATCCAGAATGACAGGTTACCATCGAGTGCAACTTTTTGCCTTTGGTAGCAGAGAACATTAAAAAGTTGTGCCTTTTTATCAATTGCAGAAACCACAATGCTGCATTCACATTGTCAGTGTCTTTTATTTGGAAGATCTTGTCATTACACAGAGCCACACAGATGTTAACATTTTCACTAGTTACTGGTGCTGGACTTAACTTTTTAACAATTGTTCATAACTTCAGCATCCTATGCCTTTATTCTGAATTTCCCAGTTTACCTTAAAATTAACTCAAGGTAACATCTTTATATAATCATCTGCTAGATGTTTTATTTAGAGCATCACAGCAGGTGTTATGTTTGTTGCAGAGGATTTCTTAATTTTCAGCACTTTCACTCTCCATTGTTAAACAAGATCAAGGAAAGAAAGTGCTGCAATTCTTGAGTATGCAAGATGTATATTAATAGCACTTTGTGTTCTAATACATTGTTGCAAGTTTTTCTTATATATTTTGTTCCCTACTGGCCTAGTTGAATAGTCATTTAGTCACAGGTCTATTGATACAAGTAAAGTAAAAGTTTTTAAAAAGAGTTTAATAATATAAGACTCTTGAATAGGGGCATTGCTGACTTCCCATGAGTAAGAACTTAACAACCATACTGGTTCAGACCAGGGGTCAGTCTCTAAGTGGATGAGTAAAGAAGAACAAGTCAAAGGTTTGTGGTGCCTTTAGGTCCTCTTCTTGTCTGTGCTTATTTTCAAGCTGGGATTTCTGAGCTCCTAAGTAGTTAATCTTTGTAACTTGCTACCTCAAGAGATTTCTTCCAGACACTTCTCCAGTCTTCTGAGACTTTTTTGTGATCATTAGATTTAGATCACATGAGTATGTTACTCATACTCATTAAATTTAATGTACGGATTTTGCTTCCTGGAGTGTGTCAAATACCACAAGAAATACAATTTTCAATTATACTTTCAAAGTATTTTATTATTTTGTGATTTTGTGTCTGTTAGGAGAAAGATAGCACAGTAGCATATTCCAGGAATTTTGTTATTCTTGATCCTGTTGTATTGGACTGAATCATAGAAGATGATAGCCTCAATCCATAAACTGTGTGTGGCACAGATAGTAACAACACAAATTTCCTAGATATTGGCCATTACCCTGTCTCAGAGTAACAAAATCTACTATTTCTGCTTTCAACCATTCTGTACACAATTCACTTGGAATAGCCAGTGTTTCTTCTTGTTCTGTCACAGGCGTGTCTGTTTATTAAGGAATACATTTAGGCTGCCAGCATATTTCCTGTACACTCAGGCATAGCTGTCAGATGGCTGTAGCCCTGTCACAGCTAGGCTGGATTCAAACTGTTCACTAAGCAGAATTAGCTATCATGCTGCTAGTACCTCAACTAAGGTTCAGGGCAACTCTTAGATTGATCTTTAAAATCTAATTGTGGCAAAATTCCTTTAACTGTAGGTGACAAATTGGGAAGTCATCCTATTTGATACATATGTTCTTTATTTGAAATATTTTGAAGATCTCTGTTGTTACATTTTTAATACTGTATATTAAAAATAACAAGTAGTTCTCCCCATTATCTTGGAAGTGACAAGGAAATGTTCATATCCTGGATATTGTGTGCTGCTTACCTAGATGTGGGAACAAACCCATTGTTTTCTTGCTGAAGAGGCTGCTAAATATTAGCAGAAATACTGAAGCAGACTTTTCTTTATGAAGGTTCTGGCCTTCTTCCCTTGTCTGTTTAGAACTGTGCATATTTTTTCCAGTGACTTTAAGATTGCTGATTATTAAGATGGCAGTACACTTATGTGATAGGCACATGCATGGTAATACCAGCCTTTTTTGTATACCTTGATCATCTTCTAACAAAATTATTTCATACACTTCAATGAGAAGTATCCTCCATAATGTTTATTTTTGTAAGAAAAGGAACATCATGCAGGAAGGAATGTACTTGACCATCAGTCAAAGCTTCTGGCTGTGCCATAGGTAGATGAGAATCCAGGTCAGGATATAATAGATAGCTCTCACAATTGTTCTGCAAAAGCTGGTGACACGTATCAGCAAAGAACAGTTCATGAAAGTGGTGAATTTTGGTCTCTTCATCCCAAAGGTTTGTGTGGGTAAGAGTTGTTTCACGTTTGGTATTTTAGTGCCTTGATAATGTTTAGAGATCGCTGTTAGAGAGATATATTTTTTTAATTATTTCCTTGTTTCCAGTGATGCAGTTGTCAAGGAAACAGAAATCCTTGTAATGCCTTTGTTCACTTTTTCAGAATCCACAGCTGGAGATGACTTGTATAGTTTTTATTATGTTCTGAGTGTTTGACACACTCTTAGGCCTCAAAGGATTTTTTCAAAGGAGTATGTTTCTTTGAGTATAAATAGCACCATCCTCATCTCTGTAGGGTTTGATAAGCCATTGTTTCTTTCCTTCTGCACTAACAGGAACTAAATTCAGTACTGCTTTGGATTAGAATTTATCTCAACGCTTGTATCAAGACTGACATTTGAGGAGAAGGGGGAGGGCAAAAATGCAGCGAACCTCTCAGCTTCTGGGTGAGGTTTTTAGCTTTGTGATGTCATGAGTTTTTTTCCTCTTGGAAATGACTCCTGACTTAGGATTTCCTTAAAGAATGCAGGAGTGATACCCCCAGTGTTCTTGTGAAACGTTTTTTGACTGCTTTATGGCTGTGTGAGAGGATGTGGCTGTGGGGGAGAAGAGTGGGATGGATATTTCACAGTGTAGCTAGTACGCCTGTGTTCCCTCACGCCCCTGCAAAAATAAATTGGGAATTATTTAAAGAAAAATTTTGAAAATAAAAGTTCTTCTAAGAGCAAGGAAGTTACTGAAGCCTGTCTGCCATTTTGAGTCTGACTACAAATCCTCTTCAATTTCTTTCTCTGGAGCTTCTGCGGTGTGTTTTATTCAGCTGCTTAGCATGATTAAGCCTTGAGGGAAAAACACTGAGGCCTTTTGTGAAATTTGGTTGACACTGATCAACAGGTGCAAAGTGGCCACAGGTGAGATGCACAGGGAACATGGTTGTTGTGACAGTATTATTTCACAAACCTTTTTTCTGTGGAAATCCAAAAGCATGGAGACTGACTTCTAAATGTCCTCAACAGTGATGTGGAAGAAGGATTCTGTTCTCTCATGTTACCTAAAAAGAGTTTTGGTTACTTGTGTCATTATTTGCAGAAGTATGAGGAATTTAAAGTGTTTATCTGACTTTTTGCTTAGCAACCCATCTGTCCCGAATGGGTGAGCTCTGCACTTCCTTTCTATTGGGAGCTCTTCCAGTTTACTGTGTCTCTGAAGCAGCAGGGGAGAAACCAACCTTGTGCTCCTGCCAGCACAGCCAGCCTGCCAGGACAGAGTCAGGGCCAGGATGTCAGTGGGGCAGTGCCTCTAATGCAGCTGAACTGGTAATGTCCTGAGGTAAGCTCTCCAGTTCCACCCAGGACCTGTGTGGGCAGCTGCTGTGCAGTCTAAGGGCAGAATGTCAGCTGAGATGGAACAGATGCACCATGGTGTTATCCCCATTCTGGGCGTGTCAGTAAGATTGCTGGTGAAAAAGTGAAGGTTTTGTTACTTGGGAAAAAATGAGCTAGAGTACTTTTAAGTTCTTAAGTGACTGTAATAGATTATGGGAGTATCAATTTTTTGTAACAGTTAAGAAATTCTGAATATTTTTGCTGTTTGAAAATATAAATAACACCAATCTAACTTTGCTTCTTTTCTAGAAATCTGGCTTTATAGCTGCATCTTGCATACTGCTATATATTTAAAAAAATCTGCTAACAAAGCCACAAGGCATCTTATGACTTTGATTCCTTACCCTTCTTGGTTTGTCAATGTTGTCAAGGAAACAACTTTTTGAGAAATTTTGCTCTACTTTTTCAGGTTCTATAGAGAGATTACTTGTGTAGGATTTATCTGGCATCAGGGATAGAAAGAGTTTTACTGAAGTTTCTATTCTTTTCACTATGTTCATGTCCTTGCTTTTTTTAAAGCAGATTTTATTTTTAGCATGTGTCATATAGCTGCATCTTTGAGGTCATAATACCAGTGAATGTACCAAGGATTACTGACACTTGATCTTTTGATGCAGCCTTGTTGAAAGAATTTAATTGATGCCTTTGCTATATATTTATTCTATAAAAACAACTGTTAGTTATAAATTCCTTTTAAATTACAGGAGAAAGAAACATTAGAAAACCCCTTGTTCATCAAAGAACTTGCTTCATTACTATGGAACTAATGACTTACAGTCCTTTATCATACATATCATGTTTCATTGCAGTAATTATGTCTCTTCAAAGAAAAAGCATTTAGTGGCTGGTGTGGAATTGTGTTGGGTTTGTCTTCCAGCTCGTGCATGTTGGGTGACAGGCTGGTAAGATTGTTAAGGCTGGTCTTTACCTTCACTGTGCTTGTGAAGGCTTTATTTTATATTCTTTTAAATAGGACTGTTGTTTTTCTTCTAGGACATACCTGAAAATGTTAGAAAAACTTCTGCCTTTCTCAGATGTTTCTGTTGGTTGGTGGATTAAGAACACTGGGTATGACAGTGAAGACTTCACGTGCTTGTGTGTTATGCCTGTGCCAGCTGTGCAATACCTTGCTTCCTGAAGTCAGAATTAGGAATCTGTCCTTTTCTCTGGTCTCCTTGCCTCTTTCCAAATTATAATCTACTCTTTAAAAGAATTTTTCTCATTCTGAACATTGTGACTAGTGCATGGAATTTTGTATTTTTATCTACTAAGGGAGGGACACAGCTGGTTTTCTATGGAAAGGATGGGAGTTAGGGGTGCAGGTGGTTAGGGATGACATAGTCATATAAACGTGTTAAAGCTATGTTAACAATGCAGAAGAAATTAAAATTAATTAGGTAGTTCAATCTTACTCTGCTTGCTGGTACTGAAATGGTGCTAGTTAAAATGTCCTCATTGCTAGCAAAACACGTAGCTGCTTGACATAATTAATAGTTTATTTCCATAATTAAATAACTAGTTTTCATGTTTAATACTGGGTTATGTCACTTACATCAGTGGGTTTAGGATTGCATCTATATTTTCCAGAGAAGAGGAGCTTTAATATTTTGTTTTGATTTTTTGGGCTTTTCTCTTTGTTTTCGTTTGTGGTTTTTTTTCTTCCCCCCAGTTATTAACATTCTCAATAGCCTTGGGAATAATAAATAGTTTATTTTTTAGTTGAAAGAATGAAGTTGTAAAGAATGTAACTGGCCCAGACTGACTGATAAATGAAAGATTCATTAAAGCTCAAGTTTTCAGATAGCTGTTCTAAATCAGTAACTGTGTACTGCCTCAGATATTACTCCAAATCAGGGTGGACAGTAAGACTCAAAAACTACTTCTTAAAATAAGAAAATCACCTGGTTAACATTGGAGATGGACAGAATTTGCCTGTAAATTTGGATTAGGTAATTTCTTTCAAATAGAAATTAGTCCCTAAGTACAGCTGTCTACCATAATTTTTATTTTTAGACCTGCTACAGTGATGGGTTACTCTGTGCCATTGCACAAATTCCCTGTCAGTGGGTGCACAGCTGGCAGTGTCCAGCTCTGTTGTGCTGATGAACAGCCACCACTCATCTGATGGTTGGGTCACCAGAACTTGTCCATAGCTGTTGTCCCTGCCGTGCCAGGTGCTCCCAGTGGATAATGTGCAAGAATGAGACAGGTTTAATTGCTCCTTTTTGTTTGTTTTGTTTGTACTTTGTTTTATTGACTGTGTGAAGAAGATGGTGTCTGATGGTGTCTGATTTTATATATGTACATAGATCAATATAAAGCTGTAAAGCACATGAGAAGCCTTAGCTGACTGGCAGTTTTATATTAAAAAGGTATGATAGTATTGAGGTACACTACAAGCAGCTATGATTTGAATTTTGATAGCTACTGTTTAACTGAAGCTTAAGAAAAAAACCCATAAAACTAAAAGGAGTTTGTCTATGGTGGTTTTCTCTCTCTTGTTTTCAGAAATAAGTCACAGGCCAGCAGGAGTTGATACACAGTGTTTCAGAAGCTGGGAGTGCAGTTGCTAAGACTTGTGTTGTGAATAGAACAGTGCTTCTTACATCAATAATGGATGCTCCAAATCTGTGGGATGCAAGAGTCTGTGGGATATGCTTGTGAAAGTAGCCAGTCCTTCCTTACCTGTAGGAGCTGAGGATACTTAAGGCAATCTGTCTCCAAAGTTCTGTAAGTCTGAAATTGAGGTGTCTAGCACTTAGGAATCTCTGCTTTTAATAGAGAATAAATGTTTGGGACTTGAAGAAGTGATTGATGCTAATGAATATGATTCATAGAGATGAAGGGGAAACCAGATTATTTAATAAATGGCTATAGTAATTTAGCTAATTATTTCCTGGAGAGCTGCA
The DNA here is from genome assembly GCA_013399945.1 of Ploceus nigricollis. Taxonomy (NCBI): domain Eukaryota; kingdom Metazoa; phylum Chordata; class Aves; order Passeriformes; family Ploceidae; genus Ploceus; species Ploceus nigricollis. Next base: position 289,894 of record VXBC01000338.1, on the reverse strand, counting down.
ATACATTTGAAGTTCTCCTTTGCCTGCTGGTAAGATCTTGATTGCTGAAGTGTTTTCTGAGCACAAGTACTGTCTGCTAGTAACCACTAGTGGGTTTGTGCTTTTAGATGTTGTGAGCACATGTGTTATTCTTAACACACTACTACACACACTACACTGCATTCTGAAGTTGATGAGAAGCTGCCAAATTTATGCCATGTTCTTCTCCCACACAGGGGCAGCAGTAGGGAATTTAGTGGTTTAAAAGTTATTCTTAATAGCTACCTGTCACTAAATGTATGTTTCTCTTGAATTACTTGAATATGGGCATCAAACTGCTCTGCTTGAACCATGGCATCCCAAACACACCCACTGCTGTGTGTGAAGTAGCTAATGTGTCTGAAGTACATTTCTGTGGATATGTAGTGTACAGCAGGGGTGGGGATTTAAGTATATTTCCCTACTTAGCTTTGTCTTATGCTAAAATAATTCCGATTTTTCATATTTTAGAACAAACGATAGCTTGAATCACTAGCTGATTTGTAAAGATATTGTAACTTTTTTTCACTTCTGCATTTTCCAGGAACTTGCCGTTTGAGGAACATCCACAGGGTTAGCCATAGTGCAGTGATTAGTCACAAAACACTTAAAGGTTAACTGCAAACTAGATGAGAATTCTTCACTTTGTTTTGGTGTGTGTGGGAAGTTACTCTCTTGCACTGTCTGCCCAGATGAATGTACAATTGCTATTTTGTAGCTACAGAAAAACCTAGTCACTCTCATAACTTTTAGCTGGCTGAGGATGTGGTCTATATGCGCATATTCCTTAGAGTCCATGCTTTATGGAAAACTTGTGATTAGCTTCAGGCATAGTTGTCCCAGAATCTTTCTGCACAATAAAGAGCACACTGTGTTAAAAGATGACGATTGATGGCATGGCAGAAACACTTTACTCTTGAGAAGGATACAGTCCTCGATAACTGATTATTTTAAATATCTAGATGTGTACACTTATTTACAAATTGCTTTTTTTGTGAGCATTGTAATGTAAAGGTTGCCTGTCTTCAGAGTAAAAAATAGTGGTTCTCTTTTCATTTTCCTATTTTCTCTCTTTTCTTTCCTTGTCAGCTTGCTGTGTTACTCAGCATTTGGTAAGCCCATCTCTCTTGTAAACAGTGGGAATTAGCTAAAAAAGGTTGATTGATACAGATGACTAAAATGTCAAACAAAGTCTCTGTTGGTATGAATCTTGCTGTTTGGTCTGACTTTGCTCAACTATTTGATATTTTGGCTGAGAATTTCTGATTTTTCATTTGTGCTACCTAATCCATAGGATATTAATTTCTAGGCTTCTTTGGTACAAATCTCTGCAATAATTCAGAGGGTACTTAATTTGGATTTTAGAGTGGTTTGAGAAAACAGCTTACAATAATCTATGTGTTATGGTGCATATGGTCCAATACCATCATGCTAGCTCTGTAGAGCAGATGAATTCAATTGAAAAACATGTTTTAAGCTGTTGCTTTCCTCTTAATTTGCTGTAAATTCAGTGAAGAGCATCGGAAACATACATATTTATTTCCCTGAAATGTCTGAGGACATTATTTTGTCATACTTGCAAATATAATAGGAGAAAATGCCAATGGCATAGTTTTGTTTTTTACTTATTCCTTCTATTCCTTGGTTGTTTTGTTATAAAAAGCTGTAACCCACTGCTCTGGGGGATATAAAATGTCCAGTAGCTTTGGGGATGTGCACTGGAGCAGTTGGCCTTCAATTAATGCCAGTTTGGCAACCTGGCTTGCCTTAGGACTAACCTGTTATGCTTGGTGGTAGTAATGTTAGCGTAGCAGTGTTTAGTGTAGTGTAAACTCTCACACTCTATTTTATTTTGCTGACCACTTTATATGGGAACAGAATAATTCCTCATGAAACTTGCCAAACATCACTACTAAATGACTGTAAGAAAATGTTTCAACAGCATTCTGGTGTTCTTGCATAGAATAAGGAAAGGGAAAGGAAGATCTATAGTAAGTTTTACTCTTCTCCTGTATTTCTTCTTTTGGATAATCCTGAGTAGGTTGATTTTCTCTGAAACATGCTTTGAGCACTTGGAAGAGAGCTACAATTATGATTTTATTGATTAGTTAGGTTGAAGATCACTTTTATCTGAATTCATGTCTTTAGTAGGAGTGCAGCAACACGTAATTCTCACTGTTGTTCATCTCCAGAGACTGTAGAACATTTTTTTTTCTTCTTGTTTTCTTGGTCTATTTATAGTTTAAGGAAACAGATCTTGGGGAAGGTGGGTAACACGTAGATCTCTTGAGGAGGTTCTTTGCAAGCCTGGAGCTGGTTGTATGAGATGTGTGCTGTGTTTGAGGCCAGGTGTTCTCCTTTCACTGCTGAGAATGGACCAACAATTTCCTGGAGGAAGACACCCTCCTGAGTGAAGTCCAGCTGGCTGCTGGCACGAGCAGGGTGCTGGCTGGGGTTAATGACCTGTGGCACAGAGTGTCTCATCCCCTCTGTTCTGGCAGTTGGCATTGCCTGTGCTTGCAATGGACTTTGAAGTAGAACAGTAAATCTACACCTAATACACCCAGGCAGCAGCAGGAACTGGCTTTTAGACAGGGTCAGGAGTTTCTTGGCACTATGCACCTTAAGAACATTTCATTTTTCTTTTTTTAGAAAAATTTTGCCTTATTTTTCTCTTCAAACATAATCCTTGATAAAAGTTTGATCAAGAAAGAGTTTTCTGGCATAGAATAAAGCTGCTATTCAAACTGGGCTGAGAGATACAGACCAGTAGGACATCCTTAGAGTACATAATAATTCACACTGTTGTTTTGACTGATTAAAAATCCTCTATGTCAAATAATTGGAGAGCGATAGAGTAAATTTAACCTTTTGTACTTTAGAATGCTGTCTAAATATTTCTTCTCCATCTTGGAGCACATTATTCATTAATCTCTTTTCTAGTGGAAAGAAGCTGTCTTTACTCTTTAAAGAACAAAGGACAAAACACCAAGTCATGACTCTTCCGACATTCTGTTCTTGGGGTCATTTTTTTTCTATTTTCAGAGTTTATTTCTCCAAGAAGGTCTTGATCAAGACAAGGATCAGAGTTGATGATCAAAGACTCCTTCTGCTTCTGAAGGGTAATGGTTAAAACTTTTTTTCCAAGAGAATGAAGTCGGTGCATTTTCTGATTTTCACATTTTTATGTTATACATTGTATTTCGTCCCTGAATTCGGTTGCATTTTTCTTTTTGTAGAGAAATGGACCTAGCTATAAAGAAGACGGAAGAAAGTATGCAACCTAACATGAATAGTATGCTCAGTATGTGGGTACCTTTGACTTGATGATGAGTATTTTCAGTCAAGTATGGCTCCCATCAGTCTTGTGATCTTGAGTTCAGTTAGGGAAACTCAGAAATTTTTGGTTTTGTTTCCATCTGATGGTGTGAGGAATTAATTTTTAATGGACCCTTCAGAGAAAACAATCAGAATTAGTGGTTTTTTTCCCTCAGTGTTTGCCTGAAGGAGAGTTTCTTATCAAAAGCCATGTACTGGCATTTGAATACATATCCCAATATTAGCAGGTAAGCAAAGGTATGCAATTTTCCTGAGCAACAAAATACTTGATTACAGGTCTAATGATAGTTTAAGAGGTATTTTCAGATGTGCTGAAATCAAGGACTTGAAGCAGATGAACTTAATTATCTTTGTGAATATTCACAATCACATTATGTGTTTTAAATGTCACATTTGGAAATAGTGCCTCATTGCTAGTTAATTAACAATAATTACTCAAGGTAGTACTTACGTTTCTGGAATCTCTTACCTACTGTGAAAAATGTATTTTGCTTCTAAAGGTTTCTCAGTATAAAATCCAGACTTTATTCAAATAATTCTGAAAGTGTTGCAGTTCCTTAGGTCCTCTGTACTCTTTACCTGTACCACTGCAGCACAGATAATCAGTTATTTAATTCCATTTGGTTTTTAACACCTGAACTGTGATGTGTATAATATTTTTTTTTTTAGAAAAAGCAATCAGTTGATTTTTTTTCCCTTGGCAGCGTAACAAAAGAGAAGCAGTAGCAAATAGGACTGGCAAGCTAGATACATCATGAGGTGTTACAAAGGTGTGTTGACCTCTTCAGATAAAGAAATATGGCTTATGATAATACCAGAAGGGTTTTTTTTCAGTCATGGCACTTATGCTCTGTATGCTTTTCTCTCTCTAAAGATGTTTTTTCTTGGCAGAGAGCATTCCATAGCCCAAGATAGCTTACACTGCAACCAAAAAAAACCCCCTCATAGATCCTAGAAAATCTTCCCTATATTCTAGTTTCCAGGTTCCCTCTTCCATCTTTCTTCTCTGCTTGTCAGGGAGAAACTTAATTGAAATATCCAAGCAGTCCCTTCAAGGTTTTTCCATTAAAAAAAAGCTTTCTTCAGTAGTGGATCTTTCTTTTGACTTGTTTGCAGCAGTGCACTTTACGTGTGCTTATGTGTGTATGTATATTAAAATATGTATATATTTAGATATATATAAAAAGAGCCTTAAATTATCAGAAAACCTCTATTGTCAACTACTTTTACTTACAAACTGCATATTCTCTTTGCCTGCACATTTCATTAACCTGTGTGAATGGAGAGTCCATTGAAATCCTGGTAATAAACTGTAGCTTACAGAATATTATTTCAGAATAATATTTTTCTATATAGTACATGAAATACTTTTAAGTTTTTAATTTGGGACAGTACTTACAACATGCTAAGCAGATGTTTGATCTCTCAGACATCAATTTCAAACGAGTTTGGAGAACAGGAAGAAAAGCTACTAAATTTTAGAAACGGTCATGAAGATTAATTAAACTATTAATTATAAATTATTATAAT